>WOGO01003347.1:0-14471 GCA_015342085.1 Leptinotarsa defecta | reverse complement strand
GCAAATGCGCCACTGGAATCAATGAAGTCGCCCCGGAGCGCCAATTAATTTTTGTTGTTGTTTTATAATTTTATGATTTGTATTGAAAATTTATTTACAATATATTTACTTGGAAAGAATCGGTTATTGTATTTTGTCTCTCTGTTTTTCGCTTTAAACTTTGTCTTCTGGCAAACAAATTTCAAAATAGTATTTCATTTATATCAGAAAATCCAGTGAAACTAATATTCTTGTCGACCAAAAAGTAAAACTCTTTGTACCGGAATACTGTTTTATTACAACATTCCCTAAATAAAATTACAAGTTGGGGACTATTGGACATATCGGAAAAGAATAATGATATTGATTGATGAAATTAAATTATCTTGCGAGAGAAATTTCAGAATTCAATATTCAATGTTTATATTTTATATTCAAATTTTGAAAACGAATTATGTATAGCCCACGATAGTTTATATTACTGACCAATTAGGTACTGACCTACGAGATATAGATACAGAAAATTGCTAGAAATGTGTGATTTGTATGGTTGTCTCACTTTTAGATAAGCCAGCTGTTGCATCCTTACGAACGACAACCCTCAGTAGTCGAAACTCGTGCTAGCTAAGGAATAACGAGGTCTTACTTTTAAACGTGTGATTCTTGATACACCTTTCTTACCAAAAAAAAAACAAACTCTCCTAAAATATACTTCTTTCAATTTGACAAATATACTGTTGCCGCTGGAATAAAGTATACTGTTTACTCAATTTTGAATTTTTTGTTGTTATTCTTGAGTTTTACCCATATTAGAAGATACCTCAATTCATTGGTAGCTATGAAAGTTGTTCTGATATCATGTCTGTAACCAATTTGTGTTAGTTACTCAAACAATGGAAGGCTAAAAACCCAAATTATCGCCTGAATTAATTGAGATATTACTTTAAACTATTGAGACAACGGAATCGGCATTACACAGTGTTATGTGCTCGCTTGTACCTTTTTTAAACGATTTCAACATTCTCAATAATATCTTTTTTGCTTCATTCGGCATGTTATCTATAATCAAAATTCAATTGTCTAATTTGATGTCGTTTAAAAGTTTTTTTGTCTCATGAACTTTGCTTCTGTTGCAGTAGTCATAAGAAATATCTGGTTTCAATAAATTCTTTTCAATTATTTGCTCATCACTGAAAACGAAGGGAAAAGTAACTAAATGTTGGGTGATCTTGGCGGTTGCCATTAACCAATTCTTGCCCACGTACTATCGTCGCCAGTGTCTCACATTCTCTCCTCGTTTCTGGTTGTTCCTATGGGACCCCCGACCGATCCGAATAAATGAATCCCGAAATGTAAAATGGAAGACCGGTCCTATTATTCCTCAGATTATGCAATTGTACGTCGGCATACAATGAACATTCATATTTCTTCGTCATGTGTCCTTCTTTGTAGCAGTGTGATATCTCTGTTAGCTGTTGGCTGGATATAAATGAAATGCAAAGCGAAACAACAGAGTTTCCCGCAAAAATGTCTACATGCTTGAACGGTGTTTGTTTACGGTGGAAATATCCTGAACATGACGCATGATGAATTGATTTAATTAAATTTAATTAAAGTTTATTTGCATATTTGTTGATGAATTCGCTTGTTGAATGCTTGATAAACGAATCGCGTTTAATTGAAAATGGGAATAAATATTACGTTAATTAGTGTGGTTTAATTGTTGAATTAGGATTCCGATAGGTTGGTATGACGATATAAATCCGTTAGGATCTGTTTTGTTTGTTAGATGGAAAGTGAAGGTTGAAAAAAGAATTGTGTGCTTCTCAAACAAGTTGGTACATGTTTTGATGTGGTCCAACAAACATGTGCACATAGATAGTCCACCTGTGCGGTACAAATTATCTCATCTTGACATATGGGACAATGTTTTGCTTCAAGTGAACTTAACTAATGAAATACCAGAAAAAAGGATTTGAGTTTCCACAGAGCAGTTCTTTTCAAGAGCCATTGATTACAGCTAGAAGTCATTTAAAGTTCAACAAAGTTCTTGTTGATGTCAATGAAATAGCAGAAGTTGAAATAGAACCTGTTTTTGGGATATTTCTCAACCTTCTCTTAAAGGTTCGGATTCGAAAAAAAGAAAGAAATGTTCGATAACGGATCAACAGATGAATCTACAAATATTACAGGTGAGACTTCTCAGAGAGTTTCAAAATGTACTTTCATTTTGCTTCTTATACAGGAAAGATGATAAATTTTGAAGTATATGTCATAATATGGTGAAGTCGCCGGGCTTCATGGTAATCTATGTAAAAAATTATTTCTTCGATTGGTCTCACAGATGAAAGTGTCGATTCAAAAAAAATAAATAATACATTCATTTGGGTTTCGTTTCAAAGATAAAAATTGAAATGAAAAATTTCATACAAATAGTAGGTACACCCCAATTTCTCAAAAAAATTATCATTGACTTGTGAAGGTGGATCTCGTGAAGGTTGCGAGAGTTCACTTTTTTGGTTTCGGAGATATATGGGAAATTCTAGTAAATTCGAAATTATGTTTTTATAAATTATATAGAAATTCGATAGTATCTCACAAACACTTTGTTTTATTAAAAGATAGGAAGCGCTTAATGGAGAACCCTATGTAAGCAGTAAAACGTGAAATGAAAATATAATAAAATTAATGAAATAATCAAGATGAAAGATGGAAACAACCAGAGAGTGAAAAAAAAATAAAAATAATTAAGGAAATGGAAGTAAGCAAGAAATTAAAAAAATTGCCCGGAAGACGATTGTAGATTAACAATCGAAACGTCATAAAGTAACTTGGGTTGAAATCTGTTTTGTTTTAATTTATTATTTTTTGCCTTTTTTATTCTTTTTCTTTCTCTTTACTCTGTGGTCATTTTCATCTTATATCTTGTTAACTTCATTCGTTTTATGGTATTTTCATTTCAAGTTTCATTGCTTATATATGATTGATATTTTAGCAATTCATTTCGTGTTAGGCATCACACGTTAAAAGGTAAGACCTCGTTAGTCCTCGTTAGTCCTTCGACTTCTGAGGGTTGTCGTTAGTAGGGGAGCGACAGCTGGTTAACGGAAAAACAGATTTTTTAAACAGATTCTAACTTTGTTTGTTTTTTTCATAGATTTCGAATCATATTAACATATTAACAACTGTCGGCTGATCATGTTCAGTCGAGTCTGCACAAAGATTGCAAGAAATTCCATGATTGAGATCATGAGCCCTGGAACATAATTTGAAGACTCAAAGTGGAAGATTCAAGATTTAATTTGAAGATTTGAAGAGTGGATGATTGGGTTAGGTTAGGTTAGGTCCAAAGTGAGTGGGTCTATTCGACCATCCACCGCAGTCCGCAAGGGTTTATTGTGGCGCACACCTATTCCCACTCGACCAAATAAACCCAGCTTCTTAACGAAGCCGATTAGTTTGTATGGTGAGTGGTCTTTCAGGTCACACGGTAAGAATACGGCTCTGCCAAACTCTGAAAACCTGATTCGGTCCACGACGGGGCAGGCACAAAGTATATGCTCTACTGTTTCATTATTGTCGAAAAAGAGGCGACACTCTTACTGCAGTCCAACAACTGTTTGGTATCATGCTTCGAAGGGTGAATAAACGCCTTAGAGTGGGCCAATCCTGAAAGTTTCTGCCAAAAGTCCATGAATCTTCTTGCCATCCAGGTCTTCAATCTTTGTTGGCAAAGCCTAAAGGGATGTCAATGACAGGTTCTGGTCCGATGAAGCTGATTGTAGCATCCTCTTTTGCAAGAGAGTCAGCAGCTTCAATACCTTCCAGGCCAGTATGGCCGGGAATCCAGACCAGGGACAATCTGTTAAGTTTTCCAATCGAGCCGAGTCGTTTTTAGCAATTTGCTACCAATTTAGACGTTGCTCGGTAGGAGCCAAAAGCTTCTAACGCCCCTTGACTCTCCGAGAATATTTTTATTGACTTGTGTATGAAGTTGGATTCTTCCAATCTCTTCCAATAGCGTAATCCAATAGCGTAAATGTCCGCTTCAAATACAGTCGGATAGGTTCGTAGGCAGGTTGCTATCTCTGTCCTGGGTCTGCTACTGAAAACACCTCCATAAGAACCTGAAGTTGTTTTTGATCCATCTGTGAACCAACAACTATTTGCTCTTAATATTTTCTTGTCTACTCGGGAACAGTACTTTATAAGACAGTTCGTAGTACAGTTGGAGGCATAAAGTCAGAAGTTATTTCCAGAATGCTGTGACTTCCAGTGTCCACCAACAGTCTGTTGCACTTTGCACTAAATTGATTTGTCAAATTGGCAGTGCGCACAAGTCTATATGCAGTCCATCTAGCATCTCTCTCCAGAAAAATGTGAAGAGGAGGTAGATCTAGAAGGATATCCATGGCCGCTGACGGTGTGGTAGTGATGGCACCACTGATGGCCAGATGTCAGATTTAAAACTGAAAAGATTCAAAATAAATTTTAATGACTGAAAAATATTTGTTTGTAAGAGATTGAAGGAAGACGTTTCACACCTGGTTTCGAGTGATATTCGTTTTTTATGAAACCATTCATTGAGTTGATGAAAGGTTTTCATTTTGCTGGTACATAATTGATCTCCACGAGTGACAACTTCTGGCAGTTTTTCAGCTACTTCTTCAATTCCCTGAATTCCGAAATTCTAAAATAGACGAAGATCAACGTGTTCATAGCATTCCTGCCAACGTTGTCCGTCATCCTGCCAGTGTCTCAGCGCAGCTGAGAAGAGATATTTCATAATTTTATTGTAGGAGAAGTGGATATGCGGAGTTTAATGCTCCGACTTGTTGTGTCTTAAATGAAAATAGGGCCGCGGATTGCCAGGTACGACACTTGATAAATCGGTTCATCTGAAATAGCCGTCCCACTGCAGCGCAGTATTCACTGAGAATAAAAAGCGAACGTTAATTAAAGAAGCATCGAACTAATCAGAGTTCATGTCTGTGTTGGAATAAATCAAACTCAGAACAGTCGGGTTAAAATAATTACTTGTCTTGTTCGGGGTAGACTAGCGTTCATCACGGCAGTGCTGCATCCGAATCTAATATCGTTAATTAGATAACGGGAAATCCTTTTGGGAATCGGGGAATTTTAAAAGTTTACTTTCAACTTTAATTGGCCGACTTTTTAGAATACGCAGCATTGGCTCATAAAGTTTTTTTCTGGAAAAATCCGAGGCTGGAATAATAACTTCTGTTCAAATTGTGTGACTGATTTGATTAGATTGTCGAGAAGGTATCCCATGGCATGATTCACTGTGACCTTTTCAGCTCTATTGCGATGCTCCTTCGTTGTTAGAGCTCATTGTCTAGCTTGATCTCTTTGATGAGACTCCATAGCCTTAACACTGACCTCTTCATATGGCTGGCACCCTCTGGTTTCTCTTCCCCGCATCTTGCGTGTCAGCTGAATAGCTTCCATTCAAAAATCTAGGTCACCATGAAATCTCCAAATCCCATTCCTTGATGTTTAAGTCATCTAGGAAGGTAATCCACTGGCCTTAAGGTGTGCAAAAAAACTCCAACAGAAAAAAAACATATCTACCAAAGGTCTGGCACACATTATTGAAAAGTCAACCAAATCGCGGTGGAAGTACGTGTGAACTCGCCCTTACAGAAAGTGCGCGAAAAATCAGCACTATAAATGACATGGCTTTAGTTTCAGTTGATACGTCAAGAAGAGTACATTCCTATATAATTTCTTTGTGTTTGTCTGTAATTCTAATTGACGATTCTATTCCAATTTCTGTATACCTATTTCAATCAATTATAATTTTCCACTCTACATTATAAGGTATTCTTAAGAGTAAACACCCACATTCAATAATTTGGGACCTCTATAAAGTATCTGAGTGGAAAATGAGCAATTTTTCGCAAAGAAAAACTTCAAATCGTATTTTGAGCTGGTTGCAAGCAGGTGGAATAATTAGTAAAATACAAAAATAATTAGTGTAATACAGTACCTCATTACGAATATGACTGATAAATGCTAAAGGGTCATCAAGTTTCAGAACGACAATTTTCCTTAGACCTAAGTTATAAGCTTTCTCAAAATATTGTCGAATGTTTTGTTACATAGTCATAACAAAGTGAAAAATCCATATATCTAAGAAAATTATATACAGAATATATAGATTATCAACATATATTTTTTCAGTTATGAACCGGAGGAATTGAGTTGGAACAGATAAAGGAATAAGATTACACAAAAATGAAAAATAAAACAAGTAAATTCCACTCATAAGAAATTCATCTAGTCATAATTTGTACCAATAATGTCTTTATTATCATTTAGCGGAAAATGTTCAACTAATTTTGTGATACCGGCTCATAAAAGATTAAATCGGTGTGGAACTATTATTTATTATTCTCATGCCATATTTTATTTCCACCCTTTAGAGAGCACCTAAAATTCTAGTGTCAACTACCGGTTTCTACAATTGTAAGCTGTATTCATTCATCTTATAACTGTTTTCCGAAATACTAAATTAGATATACGCAACGTGTTCTTTGAAACGAGTTTCAGAATCTCGTTTCGTCTGACCAACACACTTTTCGCACCAGCTCCCATAATCTGAGCTATAATTCCGGGAATACTCAGTTTCCAACACTAGTCGAAGCCTTTGAAGGCTAGTTTTATGTTTAGTTTTTGAAAATTCTTTCGGAATTATCAGTGTATCTAGGTTTATATGGAACACCAATGAACTCTTATTCATAGTTTTCTTTTAAGTCTTGAAATTCACAAAGACTGCTGTCTCTTTCCACCTTTTTTTAGACTGAGGTAAATAATCCATTAATTTCACTCGGGTTGAAAAGATAATTCGTTTCTCTCTGTAATGCATATTTTCCTTAAAAATTTTAATTAAACTTCCGTATATTTGATGAACATTCATATCAGAACTTACTGAAAACAGTTTACAGAGACATTTCGGCTATATAATATATTCTTGAAAAAATCAAAACACGTGTCATAGTTTTGTAAACCATTTTTACTGAATATCTCATAGTGAACTGTAAATACTGAGTGTTTGTTTTTCTTGACATGTTTCGTTATTGACAGGTTATTCACGAGGAGCGAAGGGTTTTATTGGGAACGACCAGACACCATCATTATTTTAGAATTCACGTTTTCGATGGGAAACCAAAACGATTCCATTAACATATTTTCAAAACAACGCGTACTTTTGTCGTGTTTCTGAAGACATTTGAATCCATATTGTGAGTAATGAATACATTCGTCTTAACTGCATAAGGTTTTAGTGATTTTGAAACTTGGTTGATGTAAATATGTTATTCAATACCTCTAACTCAAATAAATTCTTCATTGTGTAGTCTTGACAAGTTCACCATCACAGTGAATGTTTTGAGATTCTGTGTGTCAGATGGAAAGTAATTTTAATTATTATTATGGATATAATGATTTTCTCTTCTTCTGTTCTCAACCCAGTTTTACTTTTGTAGAAAAAGTGATGCAATTTGTATTTCGACTATAATATCTGAAGATACTTGACGACAATTTCAAGAAACATGCTTTTTCACCCTTAAAATCGACCGAGTGTTCAAGTCTGTAGGCCGACATCGTACAAAAACAAAACTAGTAATAACAAATGATCTCGGTTCCAGAGATTTACAGTAAAACTCATAATTGAGCTAGCCGAAGAAAAGTTCCATTTTCCAGCAAGAAGATTTATGAAAACCAATTCTGTTTTTGTTTATGTCGTTGTTTCCTGGGCAGCCATGCTCGAGAGGGCGCCGAAATCGAATCGAATCATTGGAGGGTTTCATTTCGGTGTGCTCTCAACCGTTATCCGCACACATGTCGGTTTTTTCCTCCATCTCCGCATTCACGACGGAAAGGGACATTCATCTTCGTCACCCTCTCCTTTCTCCTCCGCCCTCACCCCCAGATTTCTCGTTAGGGGCACCGAAATAGATTATCAACTTTCGTCGAACTTCGAGACGCACATAATCAACTCATTAAAAATAATTGAAGAGATGACGGTTTTAGAGCTACAATGAGATAAGCGTATTAAGATTGATGATTTACCAGCGTACTATTATCGATGACAAGTTCATTATTTACTATGTTTATTGTCTAGTTTAGCGGATAAACTTTAGCTTCTGACCTTTGGTGAAATTCTCGACTCTTGGTTGTATGGACCACACATGTTTCCAACTAGCACTGTTCGCACTTCCTATTGGTATATTTTCTTTATTGTAAGCTACAGAAAAATGATACGCTGAGAGCATATGTATCAAGAAACTATATCTCAAATAGTGACCACGTTTAGACAAGCGGGGCTCTTACATCCGCCATCTGAGAAGTATAATAATAATAATAATAATCGTCTTTATTGTTACCCAGCTGTAGTTACATACAAATATTTAAATAAATTAGAGAGCTAGTTGCTGACATAACAGAAGGCGAAGTTTAACTCAGTCAGCACAAGTGCTATAATGAGTCTATACAAGCTTTTATTTAACAAAATTTGTATATATGTATATGTATGTATGTATGTATGTATGTATGTATGTATGTATGTATGTATGTATGTCAGTTCGAGTCTCATCTTGCAACAAAAGTTTTAGGTACTTATTCAAAACAGATTCAGCTGAAATTTTATATACTCTTTTACTTCAGTTGACAATCCATGATTATTTATGTGATGCCATTTTACAGCCAAAATGAGGGACTAGTTTTTATATGCACCCTTTACCCATCATATATGTAACAAATGAAAAGTTTTGCCAATAAGAATATGAAAAATAACACGACGTCCCTGTAAATACAATATGGCGGAGAATCCAAAATGGCTGACTGGGGCACCTCTATGATATTGATATCAAATAAAATGGTTTGCTGTATTCAAACAGAGACTACCTTTTAGATACTGGTTCTATCGATAACGTCTATAGTCCGTGTTTCGATTCCACAACCTCTGCAATAATTCAGAAAGTCTATAATGCCTCGAATATTCAGTTCAAATTACAAAGATTATGTGAGCCATTTAATCAATCAATTAAATTGCTTGAAAATGAAAATCTGACTTCTTTCACTTGTGTCATTTACAAATTATTGCAAATAAAACACCTGTTTATTTGATAAACAACTTTTTCCAAGATTTCAGGTGAATCCAAAAAATGTTAATGATTTTGACATTCCTAGTCATAACAGTAATTTCTACGAATGATCCATCACGTGTCATGCTGTAACAATGTATCAATCATTCAGTCAAAACTTGAAAAATGTGTTATTCAAAAATAGATAGATAAACAGATAAACAGATAGAAACTCTAATACTTATTTTATAATAGTAGGTACTTGAAATAACTGATTGTAATGACATTTTTTGTAGTATTTTTATTTAACCGTAGATGAGCGGAAGAATATCGTTCTGCTGAACTCGGCCACGTAAAATAAATCCAATATGTGGGGTGATCCAATATGGCGGACTAGTATTTTATGCACCTCCATGATATTGGTATCAAATGAAAGGATTTGCTGAAAAGATTTCGAAAAATAATTTATGGCCAATATGGCGAACCGCTCAAGATGGCGCACTGGTTTATTATAAAGGTTTCGAATAAGGGTTTCCTGAAAAGCATGCGAAAAAGTGACGTCATTCTGAATTCAATTTAGGAGTAATTGCCAAAGATAATGGATTACGTTCTTTTAGGCATCTCCATGATATGGATATCAAATGAAAGAGTTCAAGCGGAAAAGAACCAATATTTTTGAAAAACAAGATGGCTGTCACATGAAGGAACCGATTATGTAACAATGACGCATTAGATGAAAAATACACTTTGGAATATGATGAAAATATAAATTAATTGAAAGAAAATTTTTGAAAACAAGCATTCATTCTAAAAAGAAGGTATTAGTTTTGAATTGAATTTGAATGGTATGAAATCTTTTGTCGCGAGATTTATCTGCACAGATGAATAATATGAATATACAATACGTTACTTGATTTAGGCAAAAGTAATTCTTGATAATGAATCATGAATTTTTCCATAAAATAGGTAAATGTTGCCAAATAATTTGAAACTTATTTTTTTTCTTTACACAGCAAGTTGATAAAAGCTTGTTTTTGTTTTTTACTCTTAATCAATTTTTTGTCAAGTCTTTCAAAATTATTTCTACTATAAGTACATCAAAAAATGGAAGTTAGTCGTTTTCTTCTATACTTCCCAGAAAATTTTATCTTCTGGTCTTCTCCATTGAACGAATGAAAAATTGTTTATTCAGCATTTCATATCGAAAACAAGCACTTTTTCCAATCACCAGAAATGCAATACTCTTTTTGACGCACGCTTCAGCAACCAGCATTTCATAGACTTTTTGAAATGGTATTAGAAAAAAGTTTTTCCTAAATATTCCATGAACAGTCATTACTAGACATTCATGTGAATATTGTACTGAATACGATATAATTTCGAGACGGAAAGAAATATCATTATGATATCATTATATTCCCAAATGACCGGAAGTAAATCAATTAATTTTGATGTTTGAATATGAGAGTGTAGAGAAACGATGAATGTGACTTATGCATAATAAAGAGTGATCAGTCCATCTGAAAATGATGACGAAAATAGCTACAAAGTAAACCATGAATAATCTCAAATTAGAAACCTAATAATTCATCGCGGCTTTTGACAAGAATCTTATTATACCAGAACTAATCGTAATTATTATGTGGAGTATACCTATTTCGAAATTTCGCAAGAGCGTCAAGATCGAAAAGAAGAAAATGATTTATGCATCATTTATAAACTCATTATCTGAGATACAGGCTGAGACCGCCTAAAGCCCGGTTTGATTGGCGTCACAAGGCCGATTTTGCCTCCCTTCAAACTGATGTATATAATTATATTCCTGGTAATTTTTGTTGCTTTCTCCGGACCAGTCGTCGGCAGGTTAGCTCCAGGTAATAATTTTTATAATGAAAGCCTTCAAAAAAATAAAACAGGGGATATGAAAATTTGACAAAGAATTTTTTTGTTCTCGATAACATTTGTTATTTACCTCGGAAGGCAACGTGAAATCTAGGTGGAATTTTTGTAAAAAAATATTTAATTTCACCGAGCTACTTTTAGACTTAGTCTTATAGGGCAAGATAATTGTGGTAATCATATAGAATTGCACCGATATGGAAGCAAAGTTTCGAAACTGAATACAATCATTACCTGCAATCATAAAACACTCAGTATTTCAGATATTCGAGATTTAGGCTTCTAGTGATGTAAATTCCATATTGGAATTGTTGGAAGGCAATAATGGTTTTATACGAGTGTAGAAAAGTCAAACTTGTAGGTGATTGGCAATCTATTGTTCTTGTTAGTCACCATAGATTTTCAAAATGTGTTTTGACAAGTTTGATCCCCTTCAATCTCTATTTCTGAAGTAATCGCGTTTTTACTGGTCTTGATGTTCACTAATAAAACTTTCACCATAAGAACAAGAGTATGAACTGGTGTTTTGCAATCCAATTTTTCAAGGATATCCCACAAGCAATAATCTAACCTAATCATATGTGGTTTTGACAGTGGTTCTGCTGGACATACAAAGCAATTATTATGATTTTTGTTCAAAACACTGAGCCTAACGAATGAAATTCGTTAGGATGAATTCGTTAGGAACGAATGGATATTCATTCGTTCTTGAAAACACCATTGTAAAAGGTACATATATCTGTAATAGAGCCTGAAACAGTGGCAGATGTGGTAGAGATACAAAACCATGAGGATTGTTCTTAGTTTTCTATGTTCTCAATCTGGAATCTTCAGCGACTGAAATTCAAAAGCGATTCATCAATGTCTGGTGTTCTTATAGTATGTTGCTTTGTAGGTATTTGTTTGGGCTATAATACTGATCTACAAATTGAGAATTCGTCTATAGAAGCATGTTTCTTTCAAAAGCATTGTCAATTTCAATGACTTGAGTACATGACCACCAGACTAGGTAGACAATTGCCGCAACAGAAATCAGATACATAATTAATAATCGACTCACCCCTTCCGACATCCTTGTGCAGTAGGATCTGACAAATTCCTTACGTAAAATAACTACGTCTCCGATATTAATCGGCTGATCACCTACAGACCGGTTTCAGAGTATTACAACCTAGTCAGTGCTGGACAGATCCATGCGTCTAGGATTCCATAGAGTTCGTCTTATATATGAAACCTTGGTCTGATAAAGGATCTGTTTTGACTTCAGTGAAATAGAAACAATTCTATCCCATGAAAAAAATCTCCAAGCGAGGAAAAAGCCAAAAAAATATTTGTTTTCCTGAAGCAATTGTTGATCCTTCTGAGTAGGGATATTAAGGGAAGTTTCGAATTTCAATTGACAACACTGTTTCTCACCTACTTTCATTTTGTAGCAGTTGAGAATTTTGGGCATGCCCATATAAAGTTTTTTATCTTGAAATGGACCTAAAATTTACTCCTTACATTAGCATGTTATCAAGAAGGGCTCTGAATACACATTTTTTAGGGAATATGTATGACCTTCCTACGAGATTGACCATAAGTATATGGCCCAAGAAAGAAAACACAAAATGTTTTGAAAAAAATTCATTTATTTTTCAACATAATCTTCTTGCAGCTCTATACACCTTCCCCAGCAACGTTCAATAAATTCTATACCGTTTTTGTAATATAAACTGTCTTGCTTCTCAGAATTGGTCATTACCTGCCATCACTTCTTCATCGTTGGAAAGTCTTTGACCACTGAGTCATTTTTGCAAGTTCTGGAACAAAAAATAAGCCAAAGGGGCTCTATTTTCACAAATTTACCGAAAACGTTTACTATTGATGGCTGCTAAACAAATACTAAATAACGCAGGTTCTTCAAACTTGAAACAAATGCTTTATAGATTGTGTACTTTCTGATACAGCAATATTTTTCAAATAACTACCGCCATCTCTAGGTCAGGCTGGGTACTTCTGGGACCACCTGATGATGAAAACTACTTCTGATGTGGAAATATTCTTGTCTCACTTTGAATAAGGTTTTTTAGCTGGAATACTAATGATAGATATGTTTTTTCCAGAAAGGAAACGAGGCCGACAGACGTACACTCGGTACCAAACCCTGGAGCTGGAGAAAGAGTTCCACTTCAACAGGTACTTGACGAGGCGAAGAAGAATAGAGATAGCGCACGCTCTCTGCTTGACTGAACGGCAAATCAAAATATGGTTCCAAAACAGGCGCATGAAATGGAAAAAGGAGAACAAGACCAAAGGAGAGGGAGGTTCGGAAGGAGGTGGAGACGACATCAGTCCTCAGGGATCACCTCAGTGAACCAAACCGTATTAAACCATGTACCTAAATACACATTTTAGTCATGCATTTGCCTTTCGCTACCAGCGAAGGCCGTTTTGGCAGAACACTTCAAAATTCCCCATACAACCATATTGACCTCTTAAGAAAATCCTTTTTGTGTATAAATTCGATACGCGATTGTAGATCGATTTAATAGTTAATTTATTTATATATTGTAGATAAAATAGTGTTTTTATTATTTTTGCGCGATTTCGAATTGGACTGTCGTCGAAAATTTAATTAGGAGGCCAGTGCAACGTGCAATTCAGTGAAGCAGACGAACTGCCTAACAGTGAAGATACATCCCCGGGTTCGAATTTTTTGTATAAATATTTTATAAATTAATATGTGGTTCAGAATCTCTACAAGATCCACGATAATAAGGTCAGTGACGGCATTTTCTTTTGAAATGTTTGTGACTCACGCAAGCTAACCTGAAAATATTCTCCCAAACTGATCCACTCATGTCGTTCTAGTTAGCTTGTTTCACATTTTAGACCGTAGTGATTGTTGTTTGTTTTGCAAAAATGTGGCGATTTTGTTTTGGTTATGTTAATTTTAGACTGAATTGAATTTCTCCGTACTATTTTTTCATGCCTTTGCGTTGGGTTTCCTTCCGATAGTTCCAGTGATTTTGAATCAAGAAAAGTGTGACATTTTGTAGGTGTGTTAATTTGCAACAATAAATTTATGGAATTTATATTTTTATTTTATTTCAACTCTGGATTATTGTATATTAATTCAGGGCCAAACTCAAAGAGACCTTTTGTTGAAAGTCCTGAAATATGTGAAATAATAACTGGGATATTAATTAAAAATAGTCTTCAATCGAAAAAAAGTGTTGCTTTATTGAGACCAATTTTCAAAATATACCTGTTCTGTTGTTTGACGCACTTTGTTACAAACATAAAAGGTTGACAACTTGAAAAGTTCACATTTTTTAAATCTTTCTTTTAAGTGATACCAAGAATATTTTCAGCCTTTTTGGTTTGAACTCTGCATGAGTTAGATGTCACTCCTAATCTGGCTTAAAAGTCACATCATTTCTTTATGACCTCCTCTCAATTTTCATTCCAGGGGTATGCTATTTTATTGTTCTTGACCAGTAT
>WOGO01003346.1:0-14472 GCA_015342085.1 Leptinotarsa defecta | reverse complement strand
AGCATGGGTGTAACATTTGACTAGTTCCGCAATTGCCGAAGTCATCAAGGCGTAGATGCCACTGAGTCCTAAAATTCTTAGGCCAGCCGCTTCCTTGGCTAAAGAGTCGGCAATGCGATTACCTTTACTCCTGTTGTGGCCTTTAACCCACCTCAGGATGATGTTATTATCTACCGAGGCTTTGGCTAAATCTTGGTGACACTCTAGTACTAGCTCTGAGGTTGAAAGTCATTAGTTACATTAAGCCATAGGACTTATTATCGATGTTGAACACAATATCAAATTAGTTTCGAATTATTTTTCATTTTTTAGTTTGTTTAGCTATCAAAGCGTGTTTATAGTTCTACAAACTATTATTTATTTTACATTTTTTTAGTTTGGCTTGCTATTTCGAACCCATTTTGCTTTAATATAAAATATATACGCATGCACAGACTGTGTGATTGTCTCACTTGCTCTCACACAGAGACTGTGTGACGAAATTATTTGATTCTGGCAATCCTGATCAGGATAATGAGATAAACTTATGAAATCTTTGTATTGTCACCGATTCTTGATAAGTGTACAAAGTTGAAAATACATCTGTTCGTTTAAAGTTAGTCAAAATCGAGTCCAAAGGAGTCGGTTACAAACAAAAATATAAGTGAAGCTAATAAAAGCGTGTTAATAAAAAAAAAAAGCAGGTATTGCTTCGTTAATTACTCAAAAACTATCAAAGCTGGTAACTAATAACCATATTTATTTATATACAATTGATATTCGTATAAAATTTTAATAAAAAATATTTTCATAATAATAAATAGATATGCATATTCAAGAAGATATTATATGTATAAGCAAAAATTATAGTTTCGTATCATCAGCCGAATCCGATGAATCTTCGTCGAATGTTATGAATATATTTGGATTAAATGGTTTGGTTTGCACAAGTTGTCCTCTTCTATTATAACATGTTCAACACATTTTCGCCATTTTTCGGAATCGACATTTTTTGAAGACTCCTTGAAGAGTATTTTGGCACCTTTGATTTTAAATCTGTTAAAAAAAATTGTTTTTCCATTAAATAGCTGTCGTTTCTCCACGTACGACAACTTGAAAAAGTCGAAACTTCTAAGAGCTAAGGAGTAACGAGGTCTTACCTTTTAACGTGTGATTCCTAACACATGTTTCTTCTAGCATCGAAACCTCTTACTCAAGCCGAAATGAGTTCAATGGGATTAAGCTCGCAATGACGGGGCAGATTCAGAATAATAATATTTCGTTTCCGTGCTATCTTGTTTCTGTTCGCAATGATACGGGACAGATTCAGAATAATGATATTTCGTTTTTGTGCCATCTTGTGGACTACATATTTCGGGAAACGAGCTTTATTTGAAAATACTATGGACACAGTTCTATTTTATTTTTCTGATTGATTCGGCCGTTACTTGATGAAGATCCATAGTAATTCCATAAACTACACGTAGTGAATAACGTTCGTTATCCACTACAAAAAAGCTAATGTGAAAGCGAAACATGTGGTATTTCTTTAAAAAAGTTTGTGGAGAACAAATTGCAAGGTGTAGTTTATGAAGTTCTACTTTAACTATACTTACTATACATATACATTAAGAATAATAATCTTTTCGTTAACAGAAAAAGCACATTTGCCCATTCGTTTCCCTGGAGTAAAAATTGAAGTAGGTAGCCATTTCAATTCACACACATTGCATCACAAGTGCAATAACATTGCACTTGTGATGCAATGTTTGGAACCTTTGGTGTAGTAATGCTGATTACTGGAGTTATATTCCAACACCAAACCGTTATTTTTGAAGCCTCGACAATCACCAAGTGATCCTCTTCAAGAGGAAGATGATCACTTGGTGATTGAAACACATGTCGAAGTGTTAAAAATAACGGTTTGGTGTTGGGATTAAACTCCAGTAATATTTAATAATAACATTGATTAAGACACAAGAGTACCTAATTAAAGCACTTTTAGATTGTATAGAATCATCCTCTTGCATTGACGTCATCCTCTTTTCCAGCGAAAATTGAAAATATCTCAGCTATATACCTGATGTAATCGGATAAGCTGTGTAAGCATGTGATATATTTAAAAGTGTTTTTTATAGAAAGTATTAAAAATATTCATCGGAATTCAAAAGTAAAATCAATTTTGGGTGGTTAATTGAAGAAATCTATTAAGATTTGTGTATATAACAAATTCACGTTAAGAGAATGACGTCATTTTTAGTAATTTTGTATATCCAACATAACAACTTTAAAATTCCCAATGAAATGCGTTCAATAGCAGTGCTACTAGTAAAATTTCATTTTGTAAGTTGCTCAACTAATAGTAAAATTTCAGACGTCGAATCGAAAAAAACTCGAAAACTGTCAGTCTTTCTTTTCTTTTCAGAACTAATCATTTATTTTTATAAGACCTGCGGATATTCAATATGCTCAAAGCATTGTCGAAACAGTCTCAACAAAGTTGTATTTCAACTAAGTAAATTAATAGTAAGTAAGGTTAATAGCAATAAAACAAATCAACAGTACAAAAAATTTGAAAATTCGAAATAGAGCACATGTTGGCAATGCCGTAACTTGTCATCTTTTAACGTCATTCTCTTCTTAACGTGAATGTTTTAAATAAATACTACATTTTTCACATTTCAACCGACTCAATTATTTATGCCTAGAGAACAGCCAGTTGGAAATGATTTATTAGTTCGCTGCTTAATGAAATTAAATCATTTGCCAACAGAACAGAAGAACCTAAAAACACATACCTGCAAATCGCGTATCTTTTGTTTGTTGATGCGACGTTGTATTGTAACCTCGTTCGGTTACGAGGTTATGATAAGGCCAGTGTTGCCAAATCTCCACATTTTCATTATCTTTGCGCATTTCTAACGCTTTTTATCGTGAAAACATGTTCAGCATTTACCTGTGAAGTAAACTTTAGACCCACCCTAGTCGTTTGCCTTATATGAATCTAGAAATCATAAAAAATAAGTATGCGCGATTTTCCACAAAATTTGTCAATTTGTTAGTATGAATTTATCTTTCAAATGGATAATATTTGGTCCAATTTTATCTACTCCGCTCATATTTTTATTATACTGGAGAGTGAGAAGGGGTTTATGTAGAAATTGTTCATAACTAATTTCATTCACATCATCTGCACCTCCATATAATCTGCCAATTCATCTTCCTCATCGGAATCATACCACCCACATTTTTTCCTCGTCATGAATTGCGAAAGTGGGATCGTCAGAATTGCATAATAAATACTCAAGTTCCTGTCGTGTCTAATAACGCTGAAATTTAAGTTTCTTACCCGCCCCTGAGGTGTCTTCCTTAGACCGCCCTGGATTAGCGTCATCTATTTTTTTAAACAATATTCGCCTTATAAATACAATTTACTGATAAATACAACTACATCGAGGTGCTCAACTGGCTGCAGTTCCAGTCACTGCTTAACAACAACTGATCATTTGTAATAAGGTTGTACCTCAAGTCTTTAGCATTCTACTCCAGTTATACCACAAGTGGTAAGCCATCTTCATTTCCATCGGGATTTGGAGTCCAGCTCCCCTACCCTTTCGTCTGATTGTTGGCCTTGAGAAGGACCAACGGGTTCGTGTCTGATGGTATGACGGCATGAAGTCCTCAGACATCAATGCCGCCCTTCACGGGATACCCCTACCTGGCTGGGGTGGGATGGATGAGAGAGTTATTCATCCGTTAACGGGGGACATGAGGGCCTCATTCGACAGAGTGTCGGGGCCTTCTATATCGGGAGGGGTAGTCTACAGCATAATCTGTGGCTTCCCTAACTAACGGAGAAGACAAAGTGAGACCAAGAAAAGTACTTAATAAAAATAACTGCGTAAACGCAAGCCAGACATAAGTGGAACCATCTATTGGTGTGACACCCAAGTCAACTTGCCAAGTTTTTATGTTAGTGTTGGTGGTTTGACTAATCAACCGACAACTGCGGTAGCAGAAATTTGGGAAGTTATCCTGGAATGTCATTAGAAAACGAATCTACATATTTCTAGATTCTCAAGGACAAAGCATGATTAACTGTTTTTTTTGGGATTCGCTTCGTATTCTGTGTTTTTCAAATTCTTCGAAAATTCAATAATAAGGATTCAGATAGGATGAACAAATTTTGTGACTCAATGATCCAAAAATAATAGATGATTTAAGACTCGAAAAAAAATTTTGTTTTGGTGACGGAGGCTCTTTTATTGACAAGGTAATTTTAAGAACAATAAGGAATTCAATGAGGTATTCATTATTCTAATAAAATAAATGTCTGAACCAGAATTACTCTCCTGCACTAATTGATTGCTACAATCTACTGAGTGACCATCAAAATCACCAGATTTCAACCCTCTCCACCTTTTTCTTTGCGGACGATTGAAATAAAAAATGACGTCAAAATGTAGAAAAATGGTTGAGATTTCAAACAAGACACTACCGATTTACAATTTCTGGGGGGATGGCAATAAAAACTCATATACTACTTTCCAAAAAATATAGCTTTTGAATGAAAATTGGTTTCGCTGGTTTTGGTACTGAAAACATAAAGGGTTTTGATAATTTAGCGGTTAACTACTTTTAGTTGAGTTCAAAAGGAACAAGTTCTTGTAGTCGCACGTTGAAAAACTAGACCTCGTCGATTCTCAGCTCGCACAAATTTATACATTTGAGGGTTAACTGAAAATCATATTTTATAGGGTGATTCCTTACATTTCCTGGATTAACCAAGTAACCGTCCAAAAATCCAAGCCTGCAACATGGTGATATGCATTGAAACGGGGTTGGACAACATCCCTTTTATCCAATTAGGAACTCATCAAATGCGGCTCGATCTGGAAGAGCTGAGGGGCAAAGACAAACAGAGGGCGGAAAAAGAACTCCGAGAAACTCCCGAGAATGTCGAATTTGGATTGACGAAGCTTCGCGAAATTCTGAAAGGTAAATTTTCAATGTGAAATCCAATATCTAAGAGGATTGCTGAAAGGTACTATTTCTTGAACAACTATTATTTTGATCTAATAATGATTTTGTAGTCATTTTGAATTTTTTATTGGCTTTAAAACAAATCGCCACCAGTAGTCAGTCTGTTTTTCATGGTATGAAAATTTAACAAAACCCAGAGCATCTAGCTACAGTTTTTCTGAGTAAACTTTTCATTTGGAAGAAAAATTATGTATGTTGGCATCACTTTGTAAAAACAACTTTTAAAACTATTCTCAAATGTATTTAGTTCACTATATGAAATTTTTGTCGCCATTTCCCGAAATTAATCCTATCAATGTCACCACGTGGGCCTACCAATATGCATACAATAGCATTTTGAAACAACTTCCTAGAGTTGAATAATCATGTGATATCCAAATCATTCACGTATAAACGCAACTATATTTTTTTGCGAAATATAATTATGATGTTCATGTGTTTTAAACATTCCAAAACCTATTTCATCTAAAATGAAAAACGTTTGAATGGAATACGAAGTCTGTTGAAAAATAAGGTGAATAAGACCAAAAAACCGTTATCGTGTCTCAGACACTGTATTTACCAGATTTAGCCCTCTGCGAAGTTTTCCTGTTTCCATGAAAATTAAAATTCTCCTCATTTTTTTAACAGATCTCTTATAATGTTACCTAATAGATGCATTTTATTGCCACGAATCTCATTCCAAATTGAAACATTCCTGCTGAAAGCCATTAAGAGTATGTTGACTCGAACAGTATCAAATTTTGGAGAGATTTACGTGAACAAAAAGCACCTAATATCACTAGAGAGGATTCGCAGATATAACATCACTCGTAAAATATTTTGATTCCAGTCCAATAGGTAATCGAAAAAGCAAACTGAAAATATGGACTTGATGATAAACACCGCTGATTAGATTCTTATAAATTCACGAAAGTGATTCAAAGAAATTAGAAAACTTTCATGCATTTGCTTACCTACCTACCATAAGATAATATTTTATGTCAGTGTCATCACAATTCACATCTACCTGTCAATATAAATAATCACTTTGTGGAATACGCAACACTGTATCGACACACAAACAACGATATTGACGGTATCTAGCGTTTTTTCTTTTAAAACGACCCGCGTATATATTGGCTGGCAGATTGGCATTAAAATTCTGAACGTATGAGTCGCTATAGTAGTGTAGGGGCATCTTGATTTATTTAATTTATTGATGATACAATTAAGCTTCAGAATACCTCACAAAAGAAACACTTACCTGGCGGCACTTTGATGTGGAAATGGTCAGTTTACTGGGAACTATTTTCTGTGTTGGAGGTGTTCAGTGTCATATCTTATCAGATATATCATTCAAACGCAGTCGAAAAATTACCATACTGTCATTTCTTCAGGTTGTTAAGTCGTAATAACCAAACTAGATTCAATTTTTACCATATTCACTTTCACAAATTCACAATTCGCAGACATTTCTAAGTTAACATTGTCGAAAGTTCATCGTTTCTGTTCCGTGCCATCCGTGCTGAGTATCTCTTCTTCTTCTTTTTTTACGGTCTCTCCTTTCCTCACGGCGCAGCCGGCCACGAGTATCTCTTCTGTGAGGTATTCTGTGATCCAGCTCTCCCTTCATCATTCTTGCGATGTTGCCACAGTGAAATAAATACCTCATTATTAATACAACTGCTATCGTTTTCTAGCTGATGAAGGCCTCTACATACCGTTCGATGACGAATCTTTCCTGATCAAATTCCTGAGGCCGTGCCGATACAACCCAGAAACCGCGGCGAAAATCATCAGGAAATTCTACAGATTCAAAATCAAGCATCCCAAATACAGCGTCAACATAACGCCTCAGAGCATCAGACATGTTTTCGATTCCGAAGTGTACAAATTGATTCCGATCAGGACGACAGCCGGTTCCAGGGTGTTGGTAGTGAATTGTGGAGCAAAATGGAACCCGAAGCAAGTAACCCTGGAAGACTTGTTCAAGGCCACGATGGTCACCATAGAAATCGCCATGTTGGAACCGAAAACTCAGCTGGGAGGTGTCCACGTCATCATCGACATGGACGGCTTCTCCCTGCTCCACGTCTGCCAATTCTCCCCTCAGACTGCTAAGCTCATTCTGGACTGGGTGCAGGTAGCTAATTAGTTTTAAATGGTTTTATTCAACTTGCCCTGTCTGCTTGTTCATTTGTCAAATTTAGAATTGAAGTTTGACCGCCTTCCTGTTGACAGATTGATCTGAAATTTGGTACACACATTTAGTTTTGATGTCAATGCAATTTAATAAATTCTAAATCATTGTAAATCCATGATGGCCTCTAATTCTTCTCGACGATGCTCCATAACAATTTTCTTCACTTCCTCAACATCGGTTGTTGACTTAACGTGTCTACTGAGTTTCAGTTGACACGTTAAGAAGAGTACTTCGACTGTCGCGGTTGCAGTTGAAACGTTTATATCAAAACGTAGTATATAATGTTGTGTCTATTACTTCCTTTCATTTCGAATTTACGGAGGTGGGTTATTTGGATACATTTGAAATGTCCAAATTATCTACTGTAAAAAATGTAGTGAATATTCACCTTTTGCATCGGTGTCAGTGCTAATCCAGCTCAAGTACTGTGCAGTGACATCATAGCAAAAAGCGTCCCGTTCATGTGTAATTATCATTTTCCTGTTTTCTAGGAATGTAACCCAACTAGACTGAAAGGCATCCACATTATCAATCAGTCGAACTTTTTCAGTATGGCATTTACCATATTCAAACCATTTCTTGGGGAAAAACTGAAAAAAATGGTGAGCTTATACATATTTATTGATATTGATTATCTGCATCATTATTTGGAAATATCAAATCACAAAAATCTTTTGGTTTTCAGTTATTCTTACACGGAACAAACAGGAAATCCCTCTTGGAGAAAATATCATCTGAAAGTTTACCGGCATATTACGGAGGAACAGCTGAATATCCGGAATATCCTGGTAGTCTTTTTGCAGACATGCTCTTTTATTATGAGAAAGATTTTGAAGGTGGGTAGATCAACAAGAAAATGTGTTTGTTTGAAGGTTGACAATGTTTCGTAATGAATTTCATCAGTTATGACTTCCATTGTCTAATATAATATAAATTGATTTGAACTCCCTGGAAGAATCTGTAAAAAAATTAAAAAGATTAGCTGAAAAACAAGTTTATTGAGAAAACAAATGAAATTATAATGCAATAACATACAAGCAACAACCAGAAAACAAAAAAATTGAACGATTAACACTAAATTGAACATTAAAAAAATATTGACAAGAAATGACAATCGTCTTCGGGTGATAACTGTTATCACCCGAAGAAAAAGTCTAACGGGGTCAAATCACACGATTTCGATGGCCAGTTCACATCACCTCCACATGAGGCGGAGGTGATGTTTTAGCTTAGCTCTGTGATGTTTTACCTTAGCTCTGAGCTGGGCATTGTCAGAAAGAAGTATTCTGGATTTTCATAAGAATGATTTTTGCGCAATATCTACTCAATGCTACGAATAATAAATAGAATAATTAAACTCACTGTTGAACTAGTACAGGTACGTGCGTGTCAACGGCATAATATTTCTTTTACACAACTAATTATGTCAAGTTCAATTGCGGTGTTTATAGTCGAGGAGATTTGGGAATCTTCTTTTGAAAATATGAAGCGACCTCCGAGTATAATATATCAATACTCTACTGACATTACTTGAATGTTTTCTTGGGCCTGTTATTGAACACCATAAATAATATATGACAGTCATTCAATTCTGTTTCAGTGTATAACACGTACGGATACGTCACAACGAAAGTGAAAGCATAGACTTGGCAAGACCGACAGTCGAGGAGGTTATGACCTGCAGCAAATTTTTTGTTTGTTTTTATTTTATAGCATTTCTAGAGGATTTGAAACGTTTTTTTTAGAAGCTTCACTTGTACAGCAGAGGAAAAAATCTAAATTCTGAAAAGCTGCGAAATAAGAGTTTAAATACAAGACAAATGAAAATAAAAATGATTTGAAAATATAAACAAACAGATATTGGAAACAGTTCGTCACTTCTCAGAAACGATCTTTGGGATTTTTTCCTTGCTTTCATTGTTATAATTAGATTTTTTAATTTTTTACTCAAAATAACCAGTTAGCTCATACAATTTTGAATTTATTTATTCAGTATTTATTATTTACCTTAAATTCATTCGAAAACATCTCCGTGAAAAAATAATGTATAAAACCTTTGGCTCGAAATAGTGGTGTTATTTTTATCAATTTCATAATGAGTTCATTTTAGATTATATATTATCATTTTTTTAATCAATCTATGATAATAATCATACACTTTTCACGCTGAATTTTTCGTATTCAAAAATCACACTTTGATTTGATATTTCTACTCAAAAGTTCATAAAACCGCAACACGTTTTTCTCTATACAAAAGCATGTATTGCGACGCCCCTGACACGTGTTTCGCTAGGCAATATCATCTTCGGACGTCACAAACTATTGTGACATCACAATGTATGTATTGTGTGACGCTCACGACCCGTGTTTTGCTATACAAAATATTATGACGTCACAAAGTAGCTATTGTGACGCTCACGACACGTATTTTTCTATACAATAACATCTTCGGGCGTCAGAAAGTATGCATTGTGACGCCCACGACACGTGTTTCGTTACACAATAGCAGAATCGGACGTCATATACTACTGAAACATCACAAAGTATGTGTTTTGACGCCGACACGTGTTTCTCTATACAATATCATCTTCTGGCGTCAGAAAGTATGTATTGTGACGCCCACGACACGTGTTTCGCTATACACTAGCATCTTCGTGCGTCACAAAATATTGCGACGTCACAAAGCAGGTATTGTGACGCTCACGACACGTGTTTCGCTATACAAAAGCACCTTCGGGCGTCTGAAAGTATGTATTGTGACGCCCATGACACGTGTTTCGTTATACAATAGCAGAATCGGACGTCATATACTATTGAAACATCACAAAGTATGTGTTGTGACGCCGACACGTGTTTCTCTATATAATAGCATCTTCTGACGTCAGAAAGTATGCATTGTGACTCCCATGACACGTGTTTCGCTATACACTAGCATCTTCGTGCGTCACAAAATATTGCGACGTTACAAATTAGGTATTGTGATGCTCACGACACGTGTTTCGTTATCCAATAGCAGAATCGGACGTCATAAACTATTGTAACATCACAAAGTATGTATTGTGACGCCGACACATGTTTCTCTATACAATAGCATCTTCTGTCATTAGAAAGTATCTATTGTGACGCCCACGACACGTGTTTCGCTATAAACTTGCATCTTCGTGCGTCACAAAATATTGCGACGTCACAAATTAGGTATTGTGACGCTCACGACAAGTGTTTCGCTATACAAAAGTACCTTCGGGCGTCTGGAAGTATGTATTGTGACGCCCATGACACGTGTTTCGTTATACAATAGCAGATTCGGACGTCATAAACTATTGCAACCTCAAAAAGTATGTATTGTGACGCCCACGACACGTGTTTTGCTATACATTAGCATCTTCAGGCGTCACAAAGTATTGAAAAACACCTGTGGCGGTTTTATGAATTTTCAAGAAGAAATCTCACGTTAGAGTATGTTTTTGAATACGGAGTTTCATCAAGTATTTAACATTAAGTTTCGTTTGAAACGTGTTTGTCTACAGAATAACTTCTTCAGTTGGCCTGGTCATTAAATTATTCTGCAGTGTCTTCTATATATCAGAAACATTGTAGAATAGTTTGTAGAATACTGATGAAGCCACTGGGCAGCAAAACGTGCCTTTGATAAAATTTATTGTGAAATTTGTATTATTATAATGTAGGGTGGTGTTATTACTTTTCATCAAGTAAGAGGTCAGTGTATTCCCAATATTATTTCAATTGTTACATTTAATCATACTAAAGATGAATAAATGTAATATATTTTGATTTTTTTGTGACGGGCCAGATTTATGTTATAGATAAAGTCGAAATATATTTATTGGATCCACATGTTTTTAAGCATGCATGAAGATTACGCGAAGAAAAATACTAAGTATTATCAGTTTTTCTTTACATACATTTATATAACGATAGCTTTTTAATTCGTTTTATTATTTTTATATTTTATACCGGGAATATTTATTATATAAGTGCATGAATAGTTTGAATAATAAAATTTTGAATAAACTTAAACTATTGAAGCGTTTCATTTCAGGTGGGGTCCAAGGAAATCCACAAAAATAAAACTGAAAAGTATATTTTTTGAAACAGAATCACATCTGATGTACTGATTCTCCAGCAGATATAAAGCCGTGCCTGAAGACTGGATTGAGTAGAGATATATACGTAGTAGAAAGTAAATATTTCAAAATAAAATCTCGAGATAAATACGAGGGGGTTCTGAAAACTTTCCTACCTCAACATGAAAATAGTACCACTCGTAAATAGAAGCTAGTGAATTTCGTTGTTCATCTGTTGACAGTTACAAACCAAAGTTTCAGCCATTTTGGATGCACAGTTCTTATGTAACAGTCTTTTGAGTGTTGCTAATACGCCTACGCAAATCAAAGATGAGTTGGAATCTGTGTATGGGGACTCTGCACAATCATTCACCACAGTAAAGTTTTGGGCAGCTGAATTTAAACATGTCCGTAAGAGCTTGGGAGACGACGAACGTTTGGGACGTCCAAAAATTGTAACTACCGACGAAAACGTCGCCAAAGGTTCACCAAATGGTGCTATACGACCGCCGCATTAAAGTGAGAAATAGCAGAGGTTATGAATATGTCAAAAGAACGTGTTTATCACATATTGAATCGACATTTCGGCTTTGGAAAGCTGCCGCGCGTTGGGTGCCGCGTTTGTTCACATTAGACCAAAAGCGTGAACATTTTCAATGCTCTGTTGTCGCAGTTTAGGCGCAATAAATCCGAATTTTGGCACCGATTAATTACTGTAGATGAAACTAGAATACCACCACCATTATACGCCGGAAACAAAAATATAGTTCAAGCAGTGGACTGCAAAGGGGAAACCGGTTCCAAAAGAAGCAAACACGGTTTTTTTCGGCAGGGAAAGTGATGGCGACTGTTTTTTGGGGACAGTCATGAAACTATTTCAATTGATTATCTTCAAAAAGGAAAAACTACTACAGGAGCATACTACGCATCATTACTTGACAAGCTGAAGGCAGAACTTGCGGAAAAACGGCCACATTTGCAGAATAAAAAAGTGATGGTTCACCAAGACGACGTATCGTCTCACACCTCTGCGGTTGCCATGGCCAAAATCTACGGTTTGGACGGCTTGACCATCCGCCATACTCACCAGATCTAGTCCCAGGGACAAAGGAGGAGGCAATCACTTTCGTGAACACTTATTGGCAGCGAGAAACGCGGAGTACTATTTAGACGGGTTACAGAGATGGTTCGAGATTTTGTTTCCAAATATTTATTTTCTAGTATGTATGTATCTTTCTTCGATATCGTCTTCAGACATGGTTTCATCACAAAAATAAAATTAGGTAAATTTTCGTTTTGATGCGTAGATAACGAATCAGATAGAAAAAAAAGCGGCGCTCTCCCTTATTTACAAAGATACGGCCCTTCCGAGTTCAGAAAAAGGCGACGTTTCAGCCTTCTTTTTCGCAAAATAAACTATTTGAAAACACAAGCATTTATTCACTAGGTCACCTTTACACCTTATTTCTCCTTCTTTGACACTTTTCACTACAGTAATCAACATTTTTCCAATACAAATGTTGAAAAATATATGGAGCTGCTTTTTGGTTACATATCCCTGTATTTTACATTTTTGAGGTTAATGGCATGGTTGGTATGACTGATACAGTCAATATTCCTAAAGTAATTCAAATGTTTTTTACCTTCATTCAATAGTAGGCGACAGCAAATACCAACTGCTTTTTTTCTGAAATGTCACTAGTAAATAACCTAGAAATAGAAGAATGTCACCAGGAGAAGCATTCGTTTTTAAATTAAGTTTTTTATAAGAAAAATGTTGATTATTGAAGTGAAAAGTATCAAAGAAGGAGGAATAAGGTGTAAAGGTAACCTAGTGAATAAATGCTTGTGTTTTTGAATAGTTTATTTTGTGAAAAAGAAGGCTGAGAAGTCGCCCTTTTCTGAACTTTGAAGGGCCGTAACTTTGTAAACAAGGGAGAGCGCCGTTTTTTTCTTTGGAATTTGTATGTAATGAATGTTTGAGTGTACGTAAGTACACTCAAACATTCATTTTTTAAAATCGCCGGGTACCCTCAAAACAAAAATTTAACCTAAAAGTATAACACCCCCTCTTTGATCTATCATCAACCTGCAGAAAACTTCCTGGTTTTCGATATGTCAAAGACGAGTATCTTAAACATTAAGTAAAAAGGCATTTTAAAACAAAATTATAATGAATTCATCTGAAATATATAAGTACATTACAAATGCATGTATTATACAGTGATGGTAGTTGTATCACAAAATATATCATAAGTACATGGGCTTGTACGAAATATTGCGGCAAAGCAGCGTCCGTCGATTATCTCCGAACCAACAAAATATCAAAACTGCTGCCGTCCAACTTACTCATCCAACTAAAATACCGCTACTCATTACAAAAATAAATAATGCTTCCAATGTTTCTGACTACGAATAATTTGGGAATGTTCGATGAAAGACCCTTTTTTTTCTCTAAAGCTCCCTCTTCTTGTTGTATCCAAAGGAATTGATAGCTGAAAGAGAAAAAAATGATAATTAAGGTTAAAGCGTTTATAAATAAATGAATAAATCTTAAAATTATTCTCACACTATTTCAATTGCCGTGTTGAATGAATAATCCACCATCAAAGAAGATGTTTTATAAAAGAAAATTCAAATGCGGTTATTTAAACTTATTAATTTCAAAATATGCTGTAGAAAATTCAACGACTTTTTAATTTCATGTAATCTGGGATTTGAGTACCATTCTCTGATTTATGATGTTAAAAAGGAAGGTGCAGAGCTCAAATTCATTAAATTTTGAGCTCGAAGATGGGATTTATTATTTTCAGAGATTAAACTCGAAATTTAGTGTTTTTTCAAAATAATTTATGGGCCCTCTACGAGAAGAAATTGTGCATTTCAAGATGATTTTCATCGACATGAACTGATATCGTGTCGAGATTCTTTCAATCAAAGAATTCTCAACATATCTTGAAGACAAGTTACGTCAATTTTCAAAGTTTCTCAACTTTAGATGAATTCAACGGTTATTCTTCAAAAAAATAATGAAAATTGTTTTTGGCGAACATTTTATTTCTGTACTCTGTCCATCTAAGCAACGGAGTGCTCCAAAACATTACACAACACAACAAAGTTTTTGTTTCGGGGTTGAAATTAGATGATTTTAATGTATTTCCACGTGTTAAAACCGAAAGT
>WOGO01003345.1:0-14473 GCA_015342085.1 Leptinotarsa defecta | reverse complement strand
AAGAAAGATTGAAACCGACAAATCAAAATGAATTTTAGTCCTTTGAGACAAATGCCAGATTCGAATCAAAAACAGTTACTCAATCTCACTCTGATGAAATTTCCCATATCTACAGAAACAACAATGAAATTTCAATAAATGCAGGTATAGAAAACATTTTGCTAATGGAAGTGACAGACTTTCTCATTCTGCTTTTGGCTTTGCTCTTGTTAGGACGTATATGTTACCTGTGTTCTGTGCGTATCGTGAATTTTAACTTTTAACATATAGTAGAGTAAGATTATTTTATACATTAAAATATATAAATAGGAATTTCAAATCTCAGAAAAATATTGCCAAAAAAAGAAGGAAGAATAAAATAATAATTTGGAGACATGAATAAGTGTTATGAAGTGAACAATTTGCATTTCTAGTATTTTCCTTATATAATAATCACCAGCTAACCTGTGAATGTATTACTAAAAAAGAATGAAAAGATTGGAGTAACAAAAGTAAGTTGATGTTTGGATATAACTTACCTATCTATATATAAAAAAAATACCTTTATGTTGGAAAAGAGTTCATTTTAAAATGCAAGGAGAACGTCAATTCTTATAATAAAGAACAATCAACTCAAATGGAAGGTTAATTAGTAATAGGTTTACAAAATCACATTTATTTTAAGAGAGGTAGATCATAAAGTTTATACCAGAAAGTTGATTGCTAGACAATTTCTCCTTCATATTCCAGTTGATTGAACCATTATATTCCAACTGATGATTTCAGAAATAATTCGACTGTTTTGACATTTTTTGAAGAAATCATGTAACCAGATAGAATGTCTGCACAAGAATTATTATATCAATTGAATTTGGGTCCATTCCGTAATGTATATCAAAATTATATGAACATTTTGTATACAAAAATGTTTGAGTGCGAACCTGTCCAAAACCATTTCGCGAGTTCCGCTCTCTTATCGTCACTTCCCAAAATGGCGTCTAGATACTTTTCCACATCAAAGGCGGCATGGCCAAGTGTCCATACTGATTGTTACCTATGCTGTGACGAGACGCCTTACCATACCGCTTCCTCTCACTGCAACAAAACTTCAATGATGTACTTTGCTGTCAACAACAATTCGTTTATTCTCTCCATTTCCAAACATAACAGGAAAATAAGTATCTCCAAAATTAGATCGTGACCATTGGTTTATTGAAATATTACCCAAAAGTAAGCTTGAACTCGGAAAGCGGATATAAACCAATTATTATTTCAATGTGTCTGACCACTCATCACTTTGGATTGATTGTAATCATTAGAAATGATGATAATACTTGTTTTTCGATACCGTTTCGATTTGAACGCCTAGTAAATAACTTTTTTCGAATTACACTACATGTCAGGTGACTGACAAACATACTTCACCATCCATCAAAATTTTCAGTCAAGATGACAAATTTTTTCGGCTCATTCATTCACAAAATTCTCAGTTCCAGAAATCTCCATTCTCGCAGGTGCTTATCCATTTTCAAAAAATCCAAAGACCGAAGAGATACACACTTATCACCCTACATAATCCTTAAACCAACCAAAGAAGACTATGAAACAATTCTCAAACTGATGCACGAAGCATACTATCCCGAGGAGCCAACATGCTTCAGCTTAGGAATCGCTCGGAACACTGTGATGGATGAAACAGCTCTGAAAAACCTTGCGGAAGGAATATCTCTGGTAGCAAGAAGTAAATATGATGGATGTATAGTAGGGGCATGTATTAATGAAACTTCGAATAGATGGGATCCTGACTTGAAGGAGAAACTAGCCGCAAGTGTTCAGTGTTCAAACGTGAAACAACTGTTATTATTCCAAGCCCACATACAGCGGTTTCCACAACTATGGGACTGTTACTGTGTTCAAAAAATTTTCGAAATTAGCAATCTTTTTGTGAAAAAGTTCCACAGCAGAAGCGATATCGCTGAAAGGTTGCTAAATGAATCGAAGGAACTGGCAGCTGATTGTGGATACAAAGTTGTGCGACTCAATGCGACGAGTTTGCATCTGGCAGAGTTGGCTAAATCTATGAACATGGAACTGGCAGCTGAGATGCCGTATTGTTTGTACGTGGGGAGAAATATGAAACCTGTATTTGATCCACCGTATCCCAACGATTCTGTAAAGGTGTTTATTGATGTTGATCCCCAGATTAAAAAGGCGTCCATCAAGAAGTGAATATTATCATGAAGTGATGTTGCTTCTCACTGTTCTCAACTGGATAATACAAAATGATACAAATAAAATCAACATGAAATTATTACTTTATTTTTTGTTTTACTTAAAATTGCGCAAAAGTTTGGGTTCGTTATTTTGTATCTCACGTGTTCATGTCAACTGATAGCTTTTGGAAATATGTTTATTGATAGATCCAAATTGTTTCACTTTTGGAAAAGCATCGCAATCTGCGGACACCCATTCACTCGCCATCTCTGTTTGTTTTTTCCTCAACTGCATACCGTTTTCTGTTAATTTACACTGAATGATAATTCCACATTGAAATTATTTCACTTTGCATTACATGAATAATGCTCTTCATTTCTGTGATATTTATTCTCATTTTATGTAAAGTGGTGGATTTATCCAGCCACACACATTTTACAATGAAGTTACTTGATAAGTACAGAATTAACTCTCCATCAAACTATCATTTAGTATTTATTGACCATCTTTGGGTTTTTTCTCCTTACATACGAAAATTATAATGAAGAAGTTTATAGACCTGTACAAATGGCAAACATTCTTGTTCACCTCGATAAGTTAATGCGTAAATTCAAAGTATTTTTCACAACAGAACTCTTCATCAGTAACTTTTATTCAAAAATTTTGACTATCAAAGAAATCGTTCAATACTCATTTTGATGTTTTGGATGCTAAAAATTTGCCCCCGTCTTCAGAAATCCACAAAACATATAGGTTTTCCTCTGCTGGATCTTTTCATTATTCAATTTTTTCCACATATGTCAAAGGGGTGAACTTTTGCCGTTTTTTCACGCGGATAAAGTCCTCTATCACAATTTTTATATTTTTCGGATGTGGAAAGTGAAAATACCGAAGGTCGATAAAAACTAATTTACCTCGCAATAACAAAACTTTTGTTCAATATTATTGAGTATTGTTATAAAAACACGATCTTGTCATCATAATGCGCGAATGAGTTATACTCATTTTTTTTTTCAAAAACTACACCTCATGATTTGATCTCCAAAGTAGCTCTTTCAAGGGATTTATGAAACTCACTTGAAAAAGCTTCTGTGCTAGCGAAACATGTTGTGAAATATTTTTCAGAAAAAGTTTGTGTAGATCAAATCGTAAGGAGTAGTTTTCAAAATTACTATGGATCTTCATCAACTAACTGCCGAATCAATCAAAGAGTTATACTCATGTAGGTGATGAATTGTAATAATTTAGTTAGCGATAATTTTACAGACAAAGAGTTTTTTTGTTATCGTGATGCATAAACATTTTTGAGCACTTTAAAAACATACAATATTTTGACAATTATGCTCTCCTTTTTACAACAACTCAAAAAGAATATATTCACCACCATCATCTGAAATACGTTGTTTTTGGTCTATTAAGAGTATTTTATACCAAAAATATTTTATATCAACAAATGAAAGCTAAATCAAAAGAGAATCTGCTGAAGTATAGTAAAGAGCAAACTGAAAAGTTCACCTCAAAAAGTACTGCGTGAGATGAACTACTGGTCAGTTAATGGTCCTGTTTATAAATTTTGTCTACAAGGTTATGAACAGAAAAATATAATATAAAATATCCAGTCCTCCACAAAAACTGTTCCACAAAAACTGTCGTTTAAAGAATTCTACGATCGGTTTTTTCATGCTTGAAATATTTCGTGAAACACTGAAGATCATGAGTTTATTTCATATCGCATGATTTTCTCTGAGCTGATGATAATTCGTATTTTTAATCGACGAATCATCAATTTTTTCACTGATATATTCAAAATGTTGAAAGCAGAATATTACACTGTCATATCACTACAAATTAAAAATGAAAAAATATTTGACGAATGAAATCATCAGTAATCCAAATAACGTTTTTTCAGGACATTATTTCAACATTTCGAAGATATGTTAATTTTTCGATTCTTAAGGAAAGGACCTATGTTTGTGATTGTTATTTGATAGATAGAAAAAAATGTCTATGCTCCAAATATTCAGGAATAGAAATTGAATTGCAAACACATCTTCAATGATATTATCTACTGTGCCTTAAAAAAATCGTTGCATTACATGGGCTGAAAAGTCTAGGGCCTAACATATAGATGCCGCTAGTCTTATTTCATCCACCAATTTTTTAATTAATACTAACCTTCAAAAGAAAGCTGTTGAAATTTCATGATATTCTATTCAAAAGTTTGAATAGAATAGAATAGAATAGTTCTAGCTGAGTAATGACTTGAGAAGTGTTATAAGGACTCCCCTTCATCAGAAGCAACAATTGAACAGTTGGTTTGGTGGACGTCCAAATGAGGCAGTTACACCAGAAAACATAAAACAAATCCATATAATCGCTTCGAATGATCGAAAAATGAAGTTACATGAGTTAGCTGATATTGTAAAGATATCACAAGAACGTATTTTATGAGCATTTGCATATAAGAAAGCTCTGTTCAAAGTGGATGCCGTGCGAGCTCACTGTTGATCAAGAACAAAACGTCTTGATGATTCTGAGCAAAGTTTGGCCATGTTTAAATACAATAAACCGGAGTTATATCATCGTTATGTGACAATGGATGAAAGATAGGTTCATGACTTCACTCCGGATCGTCATCTGAGTGGAGAACAACTGATGAATCCCATCCGAAGCTCCTGAAACGTTATAGTTTTGAGATGTGCGTGGTGTAATATTCATTGACTATCTTGAGAAAGAAAATTATATCAACAGTGAATATAATGTAACGCTATTAGAGCGTTTGAAGGCTGATATCCCAAAGAAACGACCGCATACGGTGATACCCCGTATAACAAGGGAATCACAACAATGGCAAAACTACATGAATTAAACTTCAAATTGCTCCCACATCCACTGTATTCGCCAGATTTGGCTCCCAGAGACTACTGGCTTTTCGCAAACCTCAAAATAATGCTCACCGGTAAAAATTTTGCTCAAATGAACATGTTATTGCTGAATCTGGGGCCTATTTTAATTCAAAAGATAAATGGTTCTACAAAAGTGGTATGGAAATGTTAGACCGGCGCTGAAATGATTGTGTGGCTCTTGATAGAGATTACGTTGATGAATAATGCCAATGTTGTACAACATTGGCTTTATTTATCAACGCCTATATGTCTTGTATGTAATTCATCAATTTAGAAGATCTTGTTATCATAATAGCAATAACAAAAATTGAACAAATATCTGAAGGTTAATTATTAGGTCATATTGGAAATCCGCATTTGAAAAATGTGAGCTGTCGAATGAAAATCTCAGAATATAATGTGATCAAATATGTTGAATATTCAAGAAAAACTTTTTTGTGAGATTTTCATTATACAGTTAGTATACATACGCCAGAATAATCTATTGTATAGCGATACATGTGTTGCGTTTTTGTAAAACAGTTTAGTGAAATTAACACAATAAAGTGTTTCTTGGAGACGTTATGGATTTTCATTGAGTATCGACCGATTTCATCACATAAATACGTTAGGCGTGGTTCCCACTGGAGCGATACGATAAACGATGCAACAGGTGATTCGATAGGCAACCCGACCCTGTTTTGAGACCGATCACTCATAATCATGCATACATAATGGAAGTAACTAATCTAGTGCAACACTGAAGCAATCGCGATTCTACACGGATAATAATCGGGGCCGCGTTGGTGAGGGGGACTAAGGTGCCGGGTCACTTGAGCGAAAAAATGGCACACGACACGTCCAGCAAGAGAACGTGCAATACTCTATTTCCTCCGTGAAATTTGTGGGGCAGAACCCCTGCTTCTCCAGTCCCCTTGACACCAATCTCATTAAAACATGTTAACTATTTGAGCTCATTTTTGTTCATGTTGAGAGAGCTTACGGAAAACCACTGCCAAACCGTGTTTAATATTGAACATTATTCAATTCAATTTTCGGTAGTTGCCACGTGTAGCAATGCTGAATGTTTAGTCTGGTTGAGATAAGTGGTGTCTCGCTCTTTGCTTTGACAGAGTTGACATGGATAAGACTTTAAAACGTTGCCAACCTGGTCCATCAACCAGTGGTTCTAAACCTAAACTTTTTGAAAGTACTGAAAGTGATGTGAAAACTGTTGGAAGTGTTACTGAGGATATCTGAACGCCAACTGAATCAAATGCAGCCACAACTAGCATTCAGCCATCTAGATTTACTTCTAGTACAAGTAAAAAAAGAGCCAATCGAAAATATGATTCTAATTATTTAGCTTCTGGGTTTACTTATACTGGGGATATAAATGATCCCATTCCACAGTGTGTTGTTTGTATGGAAACACTATCCAAACACAGTATGACAAAAATGAGCTCATTTTCTTCTTTGAACGTCAGGGCAGTTGAAGCCTTGTACAAAGTTAGTTTATGAATCACCCAAGAAGCAAAGCCACATACGATTGGCGAATCTTCCATATTACCGGCTGCCGAACAACACTGTAACACGGAGAGTGAAAGACTAGATGTAAAATGCATATTAGTTAATAAAATCAAAGACAGTACATATTTTGCACCGCAAATTGATGAGATAACAGATATAACCAATATGCTAAATTTGCTGTGGTATGTTAGGTATGGAGACGGTAATGGACTAAATGAAGATATGCTATTTTATGAGGTATTAACGACACATAAAACTATCGAAGATCTTTTTGTGAAGTTAAATGGTTTTTTGAATGAGCATGACCTGGATTGTAACAAGTGTGTGGGACTTTGTACCGATGGAGCTGCTGCGATGGTCGGGCGTCACGCTGGAGTTGTAGCAAGAGTAAAACAAGTGGTTGCCCAAGCAACATTCACGCACTGTTGTTTGCATCGAGAAGCTTTGGTAAGCAAAAATTGCCCTGACAGCTTGAAGGTGGGTTTGAGCCAAGCTGTGAAAACAGTAAATTTTACCAAAGAACGTGCTTTAAAATCCCGTTTGTTTGTGAAATTATGTGATGATATGGGTGGTTTGCACAGACAGCTGTTGCTGCATCTCCAAAGAAGAAGATTAAAACAGTTCTAATCTTCCTCTTTGAAGATGATCACTTGGTGATCGAAAGACGTGTCGAGGTGTTGAAAATAACGATTTGGTGTTGAGAAAAAACTGCAGTGATATTCACTTATTTTCGGGTTCATGATGAAGTAAGTGCTATGAAAAAGAAACTGAATCAAGCATTCGAGAATTTCGTCGAAGAAAATGACCTCAAATTGAGTCCTGCACTTCTGACGGACATCAAAACACACTCTGTTTTGGTTTGAGTCAAAGCTACAACATATATTTTCCTGAAGCCTTCAGTAGATATTCCTGGATTCAAAACCCGTTTGCTGATATAGAAATGGCGTCAGGAAACTTTACTCCGACAGAAAAGGAACAGTTGTATGAACTGAATTGTGACTTAGAACCACAGCAAAAGTTTTCAAAAATGTTGCTCGTGGACTTCTGGGTATAAATGCATGCGGACTACGCACAAATAGCTGACAAAGCAGTAAAGTTTTTAATTTCATTCACAACTTCCTACTTGTGCGAAACAGCATTTTCTTCACTTATGTACCTGAAAAACAAGTGAGGAAATAGACTTATAAGTGTGGAAAATGATCTCCGTTCAAGATTGAGCAATATTAAGTCAGACATTACCAAGTTGGCTTCTAATCATCAAGTTCAGCCTTCTCATTTAATTATTGCTTTACATTTTTGTTGTATTTTTCTTACAGTATAATGTGTTTTATATTTATGAATTCCTTGATCATATCAATTAATGAAGTATCATAACACTACACATAATTTTTATTGTCATGCTCATCATTGCAAAATAGGTTAGTTAGGTTAGAAAAATAATAAATAAATAATGTACATTCATAAATACCATCCATAAATACCTTCACTAAGCTAAGTGGTACGAAACACAGAGTACTGGACAAAAGTACATGGCAACAAACACAGTAGAACCTTTATTAGGAAACCGTCCGATAAAAGAACTGAAGAACTACTTCAATATAGTAGGTACCGTCTCAGAATAATTACAGGGCTACTAACCGGTCATTGTCCGCTTAGGGGACACCTGAATAAAATGGGGCTGTATAACGGAGACCTCAGCTGCAGATTATGCAACGAAGGGATAGAAATAGCTCTACACATCTTATGCGAATGTGAGGCACTGACTCACAGGGGGCAGGCAATATATCGACGTACGAAATTAGGTTCAGAAGAATATGATGAACATCCAACACGGAACTTGTACAAACTAGTACAGGAAACGAGACTGATGGAATGGGTGTCATGAGAAGATGGGAGAATAAACGCAATAAGCCCAAGAGTCTGCAGTGTTTTCTGGAGACTTGGACTGAGTGGACCAGTCAGACAGCTCCCAAGGTGTACAAAAAAAAAGTGGTACGAAAAATAATTTGACTTGTAAAGTGGTACGCCAGGAAAAAAGGTTGGGAAGCACTGCTATAGGCTATCGTATCGCTTCAGTGTGCACTGGTATGTTGCAAGGATAAAAGATTGCTCATGTTGCATCGCTTATCATATCACTCCAGTGGGAACGACACCTTAAAATGTAAGACGATATAAGTAATAAATACGTGAAGACTTCCCTTTCACTGATTGACTATCGAATATATTGAAATAGTATTTGAAAGAAACATTTCCTCTTTGTTATACTCTAAACATTCTGTTCTTACTCTAGTATTCACATCGTATATCATGATACGAATATTTCTGATTCAATTTTCACTGAAAGGCCCGATATATCTCACCTGACTATGAACCATTGTTGGTGTGTCACAATGGATTCGAAATGTAATAAAATACATACCATTTTCCGAATTGATCGACTTTCACGTCAGGAGAGAATGGAAAAATAGCAGCTGTTTGTCAACAACTGAAATATTCAATGGAACGAGTTCTGTTCAATATTGTCGTGAAGTTTTTTTCGATTCACAGTGATGGAAATTGTTTTGATGATGGAATCTTACCAGATTATTGATATTAAAAATGGAACAATGGAAATGAGAGAATATCAAATCCATATCAAATAATCGAAAGAAATCACCGCTTTGTACTAAAAACATTGAAATATTCATTCATGTACAATTATAAAAAACATGTTTATGCCAAAAAATAACTGCTAATGCTAAAAAATGTTCAAATCCCCATCAAGATCTGGAACAAATCTGATTTGGGGTAACAGTAACCAAGTAGAATGAATGATACAGAAAGCAAGAATTAATTTCCTTCAAAAAAGGTTATTTGGAGGAATCACAGCACAAAGTTCCACAAGTTATTATTTTGACCCAATTGCATAACTGAAACAGCGAAATCAACTCCTTCGAATTTTGCAGAACTATCCATTTCAGCAATTTTGAAAGTTATGAAGTTCAAATCAGGCGACCTCTCCAGAATATTGCACATATACATGAAGCTCGGGCTGCTAGATACTATTCAGAAATAGTCAATTTATTTGATTGCAGACCCAAACATAACAAGCAAGGTTGATAGTCTGGAACATTGAAAGAAGGTTAGAAAAATATTTTTCATCGATTGACTCAGCTCACCTGATACCAACCAAAGCGAAATATTTAAGTACCTACGTAAGAGAATGTAGCTGCTCTTTGCTTAGAAGTTCATCTTGACACCATTTGAACTATACTTTTGGGTCACGACGTCTTTGTGGAATGCACTTCTCGTGACGATTTTTCAAAAAAAATTAACTAAACATTAGCCTTGATCTTAGTGAAAAAGTATGTTACATTCTTGAAGCTAAGATTCGAATGCCACAGCTCATCGGAGAGGGATGTTGAATGGAAGAATTTTCATCTGAGAATTGTATAATATATTCCCTTCGACAATTTAGACGGATGTGAAACTGATCACTATAAGCTTGTGGCGCAGAGGTATACTTTTGGTTCACACTGTGATAAGGTAGGTAACCTTAGTTGGTTGGAAACTTACGAATCAATCACGGTTCACCATTCAGCATCCAAGTTGTGACTGTCATAGATTTGATTTGGTTCCTGGGTTCTATGTGTAGTACGAATATATGAGGAAAGATCTTACTTGTCATGGACTGTACGAATAGCCAAATCGAGCCCCCAGCAATACGATATAGGTTCTTCGTAAGTGGTTTAGCCAAACAGTAGCACTGATTCCCAAATATAGCATGCTTCTGTAGTGGTATAAATGTCACCCTTCCAATAATGATGATTTCTGTTGTAGGCTGCTGAATGCATAATGAGGAAGATTGAGGATGGAAATGAGTTCTGAAAGGAGAATTCAACCAAATAGGAATGTCTTTTGGTTCATACTCGATAACAGAATCCTTACCGCCTTATAAGATTAGATTGTGAAAACCGAGTTATATAACAAATATCTCTAAGACAGTGAGTATGTTACACCTTCATATAATAATTAATAATATTCAATGGTGTTGTCTATTTTGGTTTTGAAAATCCACGAATGTGTTGAGTTGAAACAGCTGCTCAGGAAAAGATAACCAAAACTTCTACTTGATAAGAATAAAAAGTGAACCTTTTTTTCCCTTGAAGATTAGGATTTTTGTTCTTTTGTTCCAAGGTCGAGCTTATCCGAATATCCTGAAGAACATGAAATTCGACAACAAGAAATGGGTAACTAAAGGTGGTTGTTATGAATTTATTGTACAGGGGAATTATACTCATTACCGGTATTGAATGCAGTTGTTTTATTGGTAGATATATTTTGTGGAATATCAGAATGAATATACTGCTATATTGAACGTTTGTTGGTATTTTATGTTGAAATGATATATTGAACCGTAACAACATTGCTACTGTCGCTCAGGCACCCCTTTTATATTCTTCCAAGAAGTTTCCTATAGTAATTGTACATCAAACTTGTCCTCGGACCACATGACACTGGAATATATATTCGACACGAACATCGCGGTTGAAGACTCAAACCGTGAAGATTAGAGAATGAACAGTCATCTTGAGAACATGCTCAGCAGAATCACCTGGTATGATGACGGGTAGAAAAGAAAACATTTGACGGGAGCTGGAATCTGACGTGTAGGAAAATTTTTCTTTTTGTTACCCCACTCGACCAGTTCACATCAGTCTTACAGAAAAAAGTGCACGCAAGCTTACAATGTGTGAGTAACAAAAGGATCTGATCTATATTTTCACGAACAGCTAAGTTGCACTGTTACGTGCCAAAGTATTGCCACGTAACAAACATTTGAAGGAATGATTCATGGGTACTCTTCACTTTTTAAATAGATAACCAGTTCATCGGGGAGATGTATAATGGGTTGCATATCAAACATAGCAGAAATAAAAGAAAACTGAAATGGCATAGTTTATATAAAAAGAAGAGATTATCATTTAGAACACAAGAGATGCACAAAGAACCGTAACAGAATGCACAGTATTTGAATCATCGAGTCGTCTCTTATCAAAAACAATTTTGTTCAGTATCAGGAATTATCACTCGAACACTATCTGGCGTTTGCCAATGGTAGGATGCCTATATTATATTGGTAATTCCACTAAATATGCATCCATTTGAATGCTCGTAGCAGTAATTTTTTGAAATTGATCCGATTTCTGTAATTTGTTTACATTCTTTGTGGTCGATTAGTCACTGGTCCAATAGTACCTGGAAATAACATTCAAAAAATGAGTCAGAGAAATATAATGATTCATTATTATATAGTAGTATAACTTGTTACTTACCTAACGAATATTTATTGTGCAAAATCACAGATATATAATTAATTAGTAAATTGTAAACTTTATACGTGTCGTTTGTCAAATTCTTGTCAGCTGTTCAGTAGGTATTGGATGTCACTGATTGTAGATGACTGAGCTGGTCAATTCAAGTTCCGGGCGGCAATATTTGAATTTAGTTATTTAAACGTATCACAAGTGACGTTACGCAACCGTTAATGGTCGCAAATGTTGTTATTGAATTTTCTACGAATTTTAGAACATATAGAACAGAGGAATGAATGTAGGTAACTCCAGTGTATTGTGAGAAACATAAAAAGGGGACAGGAAGGAAAAAAAAGGAAAGGAGAGGCAGTCAGGAATGGTTGTGCATGGGAGCAACACGTCTTCTCTGTATTTTATGGTGGAATTTGTGGTTTTTACCAATTACGAAAAGCATTTCGAGTTTCAAACAGAGCAGACAATTCAAGGCGCAAGATTTAGTGTTTTCTTGCGACATCATCGACAGATTGTCGGATCCAAGGTTCCAGGCCAACTTCATTCCGAAGTCACCCCTGCTTTCTACACTGCATGGCATAAAGCAGTTTAGCAGCCCTCCATATTGCAGGAATAAGTTATAACAAGATAAGTGCTAGGTAACGCCTGGGGTGAGTTATCATATTTTCCAATTCCTGCATGCTGCAACCTTCCTTGTTGCTTACGCGACAGTCAACAGCTGAATAACAACCAGCAATAGTCATCATCGAAGAATTTCCAGTTAGCTTGATCACACCGAACGCTTCATGCATGCTATGCATAGACTATAGTGCACATAATAGTGACATCCGCTTTGCAGACAGCCATCTCACCGAATTAGTAATTGTCGGTTTCATATTGTTCATATGTTTCATATTTATAACAATATTTCATATACAACTGGGGTAGCTGCCATTGTAGATGGGGTGTGATCACACAAGCTCTTATTTGTTTTTAATTAGATTCAGAAGGCCTTTCCATACTTATTGTTGTCTATTGATTAAATTATTAAATCAGGTTAATTTCAAAACATCACCCTAGTGGTGGATTCATTTACCTTACCCACCCCTACAAAACTGCTAGGCTAGCCGAGTGGTCATTCTTAACCAAGTAACATATATTTTTTGTTAGAAGTGACCATATAAATAAATTTATTACTCATCGAAGATAAAAATGAAATATCATCGATCAGACCAAGATTATAGTTATAAGAATTTATAACGTAACAAAGGTACATTGTGTAGGATTAGTAATGAAAGAGTTCAAAGATAAAACCAAAAATCACTAGATAATTTACTGAACGTAGCACATCCATTGAAATTATAATCAATTTCATCATCTAATCAAGACAAGAACTATGGAGTTATAGTTCTACTTTCGTAGGAAATACTTGGGTGCAATTCTGAAGCTAAGGATAATACTGGAATTTTTCAGCTCATATTCTCTGAAAACCATGAAATGTTCATGTTTTTCTGCGATTTTTTCCAAAAAAAAATTTTTTACATAATTATCAGAAAGATTAAGATCAAATTGAATCTTCATGGAGATTCATTCTTATCCATCCAATGAATTGAAATCATCTGTAACAGAAAGCTGAAATCGAATTATCTTGCGAAATTTCCAAATGACCTGCATTCTATTCCAGCTAGAATAGTCATATAACTCCCAAGCTGCGTGTCGGGCAGAGTCTGTCACAGGAAACGGATGTGTTGTGCTGAGCGCACAGTAAGAAAAAAAAGGATTCGATCGCCATTCGGCCAGGTCAAGCCGAGCGAGAATGCCAGCCACTTCGTTATAGACCGAGAGCTCATTGTAATCTGAAACTTTTTGCGTTTTGAATACATTGCACCCTTCTTTTCCTTTCGTAATCACAATTTATCCCTATGGCATATACGTTTTTTCATTAATAGCAAATGGATCGTGAGTCAGAAGGACAAAAACTGAATTGAAAATAGTTTTAGTCGGAGAAAGGGTGGGAACTAGTTGGAGTAATTGACCGAAAATTCAAAACGATTTAACTAACTGAAAACGTGTAAAATATCAAAGGAAGGAAAGAATACTGTTAGAATTTTGAATACTTCGAAATATAATATGATAATAATATTAATAATATTTTATTATCCACTTGACAACATACATTGTATGGGATTCGTCGGATAAACAGAAATCATTTTACCTAATGAAAATACATTGAGAAATGGATGAATACAAGTTATTTCCATCTGTCAGTTTCGGACAAAATGTAATCCACAGAATAAATACACTTCTTCACGAGCATATCTTTCAATCTAGTTTCAAAAGCATTCAAGGTAGGGGATTCGGTAATATACTTCGGTAATAACTTATTGAAGAGCTTATGATGCACTGTTTGGAACCTTTGGTGTAGTAATAAATATTACTGGAGTTTTTCCCCAACACCAAATCGTTATTTTTAACACTTCGACACGTGTTTCGATCACCAAGTGATCATCTTCAAAGAGGAAGATCAAAACTAGAAACTAATGCGAAGCTAACCCTATTTATGCTATATAGGTATCCCAT
>WOGO01003344.1:0-14476 GCA_015342085.1 Leptinotarsa defecta | reverse complement strand
CGATAAGTTCCTGAACTGAACACGACAGCCATAACATTCCCCGATTTCCCAGATTTCTATTCGTCACTGTAACATGACTTCAAATTTAATTTTATGACTCTTCAGTCAATCATAAAACTCGGTTAGTAAAAATTACCCAATATAAACCGCCAAGACTACAGTCCACGTGGATTAGTTCTTGCCGGTTCAGTTCTATGTATTGGTTTTTTGGCCTTTGGGAGTGCATCCACTTTAAATGTGCACAATGTCGTTTACTTCGATTATACTTAAAGCCGATGCACATGGGCATACAATTAATCAACGCCCTGCAGATTATGCGTTGAATCAACGTCAACGTCCATCTCTAGGGCATAATTTGTAACGTGTGGAATAATACGCACGTGAGCATCGAGTTTAACATACACATCGATTCTGGACGTTCGATAATAAAGGGAATTCCATATTCCGAAAGTGTTGTGAAGGAATGAAACGGCACGGCATGATTGCCGTGTACCGTTTGACATTCGTTCACTGCAGCTGCAGATAGTGGCGTTTGTGAGCATAGAAATAGAAGTTTTCCCAATCATTGGTCCAATCCAGTTGCGTTCAAACTTAAATCATACAAAAATAATTCAATAAAAAAATATCGATGAGTTCATTCAGTCACAGGCTCTTTGTATTTATTACCGAAAGTTATTTTTCACATTCATATTCATTAATTTCAGGACACCTGCTTCAGTATCTCCAGAACCCGATGAGTCAACAGTACTAACGACCAAAGCGAGTGGAGGATTAGGGTAAGACACATTACACATAAATTCAATTACTTGAGAACTCATCCACCTTCATTGCAGGTCTACTACACCTGTGATGATAAAATCAGATAACCCGAATGAAATTGAATTGAACACTGAGGACAACACTTCTCCAACTCAAGAAACTTTGTTATCTCCTGATAATAATTTCAACGGAACTAATAAGAGCGAGTCAAATCTCGATTCTAATTCAGTTATCATTTCATCACCTGTGATATCAACTGAAACTAGCGTGGACGCTACGCAACCAGACAAGAGGCCACAGTTCTTAAAGTCGAGACCATTTTTAAAATCTTCGCGCGGAACAACACCAAAACCAATATCAATTGAAACAACGCCAAAGGTGAGTCAATCAAACTTAAAATATAGACTCAAGATAGATAATTCTCAACTCAACGAAAATACACCCAACAAGCAATATAGAACCAGAGGGTCGTCGAGATTTAACTCTGATAACTTATCGAGGCAAGATAAAGACGAAACTGTTATTCCACAAAAAAGGCGACTTTCGACAACTGAAAAGTATCTTGAGGACCATAGAAGCTATAGACCCTCAGAGCTGGCAGACTTATCATCTTTGACTGCTGTAGACTTTTCAAAAATCAAGGAACTTGATTTCGGAAGAATAACTCATCGAAGAAGGAGACCGGTTACAACTACAACTACAACTACAACTACAGAAGATTTCTCTGAGATAATTGAAACAAGTTCAAGACCACCATCTGTAACGAAAAAACTGACCCCATCTTTCGGCAGATCTAGGAAATTCTTCAGAGGGAATTTGAATAAAACCCAGATAGATTCAGAAGGGGAAACAAAAATCAAAACACTTCGCGGATTCGGATCTAGATCGACGAGAGAACCTTCAACAACTGAAATAACAATTGAAAGTACCTACTCTTCCCCAAAATTGTTTAGCCCATCTCCTCGAAATCGAAAAATAATAAGACGATTAAAAGTTACTACTACGACTCCAATTCCAACTCAAAAGAATGCAGATGATTCAGATGACAATATTCTGAATGAACGTTCAGATTTGTTCCCAAAAAATAGTGATTTGGGTTTTCAGCAAAACCGAGTTGAGGACGAAAATGACGATGATGAAGAAGAAGGGGAAAATATAAAACTTTCCGAATCTAATATAAGAGAAAACAGCGCAATCAATAGTTTTAGTCCTGATCCAAAACTGAGAGGCAAGTTCACTGGGTTAGAAAAATCATATATTGCGGAAAAGATTCCATTAAATGGCAAAATATCAACAATATCATATGGTATTCAGACAACCGATGACAAATTTGAATATCCAAGTGCAATAGTATCAACAGAACCAAGTATTGTAGTACGAACAAGAAAGATCATTAGAAAATTATCTCCAACTGAAGCTACAATTACGACTAAAAAAGAATCTGATTCAGGTCAAACTTTTGGTCGTAGGAGAAAAGTAATACGTAAACTGAGGCCTATATCAGAATTCAACAGGACAGACAAGGATAAAATAAATGATAAGGAGAGTACAGAGGAGAGAAACAAAATGAAACAGACTGTTATCGCTGTTGAAACAACTACAACTGGAAATAATCCAGAACACTTGCATATACCACTTCCAGATGATACAATAGAAACGACAGATATTAAAATAGATTATTCATCGTCTACTACAGAAACGACCACTACATCAAAAAAACTATTCCAGACTGAACCAACCGTTGATACAAAAGAAACTGGTAAAGCAAAGAGACTATTTCGTCCCAAACTATATTCCTATAGAAACAAAAGTGAATCAAAATTGAACACAACTGATGAAACTGCCACAGATTCTGAAATAATTAGGATTAACAGTAATGTGAATAACGATGGTTACAAGAGAATTGCAACCAGAGGACGAAATAAAATTTTCAGGCCAAAAATATTCCAAACTAGAAATAAACTAATAAATAATAAGGAAGAACCTATTTACTCAGAAAATCGAATTTCCAGTACACCGAGATATAGTTTCTATTCAAGGCTCCCTAATATTAAACAGAAAATTGTCACCGAGATTGTGAAATCACCTGAAACTGAAATTAATCCAGTTGAATTCGAGAAATTAAACACAATTGAACCTGTAGTGGAAAGTTCAACGGAGGGTCTTATATTTAATGTGAATGAATTCGAAACAACTGTTGAGCCTGAGAAAGTAACTTCAACTGAGTATCAAAGAATCAGTTCAACTGAAGATATATTTCTAGAAACTTCTACAGTGAATGAAGATTTAGATGAAGCTAAAGAAAAAGACGATAGAAACAAAGAATTTAATGAAAGTTCGGATGTTATTTCAGAGAATCAAGAAACTGATCAAACTTCTACTGAGTATTTTTCAACAGAACCCACAGAAACAACTTCAGTTAGATATCGCTTTAGACGTCCAAATAATGAACCATACTTTAGGCAGTATCAGACTACCGCCACGAAAGAAAAAACAACAGATTTAAATGAAACAGCTTTTATGTTGACTAGTATAAAAACGGATACCGACGTGAGTAGCACAACCACTGAAATGAATGATAGTGAAAATATCAACTATTCGTCAACAAGTGACATTTCTTCAATAGATGATGGTACTGCCGACTCTAATAATACTATCCAGGGAATAGAAAATTACACAGAAGCATATACAACTGAATACAATACTATTATGACTGATTTAGGTACAACTACAGACTCTCTAACGGATACAATTTCTGAAATAGATGCTCATGATACCAATGAAGCCATGCAAATAACAGAAAACTTGTCGACTCCGTATGATTTGACGACACTAGGAACCGTTGATACTAATAACATAGATAACGTTAACGTCAAAAATACTTCACATGAAGACCAAGAAACCACAGAACTATTCAACAACTCTGAACAAACAGAATTTGAAACTACGTCTTTGCCTGAAACCACAACTGACGGTTTGACAGAAGTTATGAGCGAAATATCGAGTTACCCCAGTTCAGAACCTTCTACTCAACCCCATCGAACATATACCTTAAGACCAGTAAGTTCTAGACCAAAATTCATTCCACCGAAGTTAAAAGATCTGAGTTTTGGAATTTCATCTGAAAAAGGTGTAAAGCCAAAGATCAGTAAATTTGGCTTGAATAGATTTAAATCGACAACTGCAAGTGATTTGTTCAACGATGATAAATCTGATCCGTCAGTTTCAGAACAGAGCACAAATATTGGTCGTCCAAAGCTACCATTTAAATACAGTACTACCGAGAGGAACAGATTTAGTAAATATAAAAAAGGTTACAATAGCAGGATACGTACAACAGAAAGTATTCAGATCCCTGATGTAAGTGAAGATAATTATGTTGAAAGCAGTTCAACCACCACACAAAACAGATTTTTGTACACGTTCAGTACCACACAACATTATAATGTAGATTCTGATGATGATGATGATGATGGTGATGAAGAGTTAGTTGAAGATATTGAAGACGAAGAAGTAGAAGAAAATGAGGATTCTGAATATGAGGAGAGTGACATTCAACAAGGAAGAGGAACAACACCAAAAACAATAAAATCTAAAATAACAACTTTTTCCAAAAACCCGGTTTCCCGCCTACCCAATAAACCAATTTTCTCAAAACCAAGTACCGAAGATCCAAGAGTAGACGATTCATTGAAAGATATTGATACCGAAGCTATTAAAAATAGAAATAAATCACTTTTTTCGAAGAAAAGGGTCATGAACACGCCGTTTATAGGTCAGTACTCATCTACAAGTGCGATGACAACTGAAGTTGAAGAAACATCTACTGGCAGTGGTATTCAGTACACCAGTGATGATATAGTGGAAACGACCAAATTATCAGATCAATCACAAACTACTGAGGACACAACCATCCGGCACATTTTCGCAGATATGCCTGAAGATGAAAATCAGACGACAGAATTATCAAATCCAAAAACAGAGACTACTACGAACAAGATTGAGAGACTTATTGAAGTGAATAGAATCATCAAAGTGGAAACTAAAGAGGAGCACGTGAAAAATCACTTAGTGGAACTGAAAACAAACCCATTTTCAATCCAAGACAAGGTAGGAGAAGTCAATCGAGTTACAGTGATCAAAGTAGTTGATACTGATGGTCAGTTGAAGGATGAAAAGGCTCCAATATCTTCAGTACACATACCAGGGAACTCAAGTACTACTGACTCAGCGATAAAATCTTCAGTTGATATGATTATTCAAATAGCCAAAGTGCAGGAGATTCCTGCAGAAAATGGGAAAGTGAATTTGACCAACATCAGCGTAACCCTTAATACTTCGAGTATTCCTCTGTCTTCAAAACGAGAAGGAAAAAGAATAGAAATTTTTGGTGTCGGAGGGAGCAAGATTGTGGATAACAAACATCACGATGAATTTGAAGGCAAGCCACAAATAATTGATGGTTTATCGAACATAAATATTGTTACTCCCCGACCCGTACATAATCTGGAATCATCAACAATTCCCTTGGAGGGTCTCTTCCAAACCGAGGGTGCAACACTTTTCAGTAAATATCCTCCTAATGGCGACGAATTGTTGGAGGCAGATCATTCGAAATTCGTTAGTGTTCGAGTTCCCCATCCAGATCAAACTTTAAAAACTAATCAGGAATCTGGAAAGAATATCAATACGATACCGATTAAGTTTTGGAATCAGGACGCTGAAGAATATGCTATGAAAGCTGATGTTGTAGAAGTACCGGCTAAAACCAACCTCGACACTATAAGAATAGCACCAATTAAGGTTCAGATGTCTAAATCGATTGCTAATAACTTGCCACTTATCAGGTTAGGCGGTAAAAGCTTTCCGCCAACGTAAATGTAAGGAAATCTTTTGCCAGATATAATTTATTATTTTTAGCTTTATTGTTACGTATGTATATAAATTCTTGTTGTTGTTATGTGAATAGAACTACTAGAGAAACTGAAATGTAAATAATTTGCACCAATGTAATATACCAGCACGATCTATTTTTATTCCATCTTTTTTTTCTTCTTCAACAATATCCAAATATAGTTATATCGGTATATCTCATACATTAGGGGAGTATTAGGTAATACCTGATACCTAATAAGTATAATTATAAATCAGAAAGAATAAATAATTAGCCATTGGTACAATTACCTTCACTTACACTCATTAAAAAACAAGTATAAGATTAGTATTTTAGTGGAAAAATATTTCTATATTTGAAAAACACAACTGAGAATTCCACCCTAGAAATATTGTTGAATATTATAGAGCATATCAATATTGAGGAATGATATAGAATAATTATAAAAAAAGATTATGCATTTATTTTTCTGTATTTTCGAGAGGTTAGTAGGGTTTAGGTTGGAAATGTGAAAAAACAGCGATATGGATTCTTGTGCCGACGTGGCAATATTTATTTTCATGGAGGCTATTATGAACAATGAGTCCGTTCTGGAAAAGTTTCAGAAAGTGAAGAAACCTACAAAAGTTTCAACATTAACACAAGAATGACTGGACCGATTTTCATGATTTTTGGTTTGTTGAATTTGTCTTCGCTCAGAATAGCAGGATAACTATTGAAAAGGTTGGAACATTGAGAAAAAAAATCAAAACATTAAACAAATTCTTAAAATTGTGTCAGTTACATTTATAACTCCAGAACGGTTGGGCCGATATTCATGACTTTTGAATGCATAATATTGTAAATAAATCCTCTGCAGATGAAGAAGAAATCTCATGAGAGGTCCGCCGTATTCATTGTTGCCAGATCTACAACTTTTACAATAGATTTTCTATTTTGGCTCACGAACTACTGTTCTACTGTTGAAATCCACTAATAATTCACTTTACTTTCTATAATAAATGGTAAATGATTTTGAATATCGGAAATTACAGTATGTGTAGTATATTATCGGTCGTTTTTTATATCAATCTACGGTTTTTCTAATACAAAATCTACTGCTGAGCATGGACATGACTTGGCAATAATAGTCTACTAAAGGCAATAAAACAAAAAACTAGAGAAATCACTGTTCAGATGTTTCATTCAGAAAAATATGAGATTACTCAAGTTGTCAACAACATCTGAAAGTTAAGTAAATGATGAAATTGAATATCAATCCTCTTATTAGAAGAAAACAAAATGATCGTAGACATACTTAGACAACACTTTTGGAAGTGTTTCATGAAAAATTATTCTAGTCTATAGTGTAAAACATAAAGATAAATTACCGAAATTGCTGCTCAAGATTGAAATAAAAGAAAAAACATGTTTTTTTTCTTTTTCAACGTACAACCTACTATTATCTCATCATCATACTCAAGAAGTATGGTAACCAAACGCCCAACAAATTACATTTTTCAAACCTTTAGCTATAATAAAAACAGCAATGAAAGCGAACAACATAATACAGGGCATTTCGTCTGCAGAGAAAAAACTATCAACGGTTGTCAATATTGTACTGGATAGTTATTTGAAAAAATCAATTTTTCGATGATTTCAACCGTTAAATTTTTTGATAGTTGAATCCGAAACATTTCTTAGTATTACCACTTGAACGGGGTTTCACTGGTATACAGAACACCGGAAAAATGAATGTTAAAATACATGTTGATAGGAATTATTATGCCAAGTTCACTAAAAATCTTGATTGAATTGTTTCGACAGAATATAAAAAATATTGAATATTATTTTTTTCATTGCCTGACTCAAGAGTAGATTATGAAAGAATTGTAATTTGTGAAGAAATCAATTTGAAACTCCTGTATCTTAAAATTCAGACAGTGTTATTACTCAACGGTTCAGGAGGTAAGTGAACGATTTTGTTTTCAAAAACATTTTCCTCTGCTTTTCAGCTTTTAATTCTCTCTGAGCCTGCTATTAAGCTTACCCTCTATTGATATGTATGCCTGGCTTCAGCTTTTTCATTTGTAATTTCAATAAATCATTCGAAAGCATATAAAATAATTTTAATCATCAGGAAAAAGTCAATACATATCATGTATATCATATCTAAACAAAAACATTTTTATAAATGAGCTTCCAATTTCAACATGGGTTACATTTGAGTTGAATTTTACTCACAGTCATTACTTTTGAAAATTATTTTCAATTTTCTTATACCAGCTTCATGATAATATTGCCATATTTTTGTTTCCATCAAGTAGTCTTGCTTGCATAATTTATTTCGGTCTCGTGTCACAAAAGTCTCTTGATTGTATAGTATCCCTAATACGACGTTGACTGAGCTGGTTAATTTATGAAAAGTATTTTATATCAAATATAATTTGTCAATGAATATATTGCAAATGGGTTGATTGAAAAATTTCAGTCAAGAATATGATTAATTAACAATTACAAAATTGATTTTTTTACCATTTCACTGCAAAGTTTGCCAAATGATGTTTCACCTCTGACTCGGGGTTGATGGGCCACTATTTTGCTACACTATTACAAGATATTTCATCTTTTGATACTATGAAAAAATTATGAATTTGTTGAACCGTTCCAAAAAAATATTGCTCATCCTTACCAGTAATATATGGTGGAAATGCAATATTGTTGACACTAAAATATGATTCACTTTGATTCTTGCTAGTAATTTTTTGTGACTGTTCCGGATACACACTGGAGTCGGGTGCGCAGTTATCTGCCATTCTCTTACGTTTAGTTTAGTCCAATTATTCACTTTTAGAGCACTGTTCACTTGTTTTTACGTCAATACACCCGTTATTTTCAAAGTTCTAACTAATTTTAGCTAACTGTTCATTTTTTTCTTTAGACTCCCTTTTTCTTTCGTTTTTCGCTTCCACTCAGATATTTTATAGAACTAAACATGTTGATATCTAACTTTCACAATTACCTTTACTTTGCCCCTTTATTTGCAATTTCAATAAAAACAAAACTGCAAAAATCAAAGACTCAAATCAAAATCCAATCAAACGAAGAATGCCTAGTACAGCTTGAAAAATACAAATCTGGGATTCCCCTAACGGTTTACAAAAAGCGGGAATTCCCCGAACGTCACGAGCTCGCCCTTATTACCTAAGAACCTTGACTAAAACTGAAGCAACCGATGGATGCGTTCTGAAATTGATACTTTTCTTATGAATACGTTTAAATCTCAACTATTCATTCGAATTTTTATATGGTCTCTGGTGGTGTTTACCGTCAACTGATTTCAAGTACTTACACAAAATCGATATTTTTTACTGAATTTTATTTAAAATGTTAGGTCACTGTGTTAGGAATCACACGCTAAAAGGTAAGACCTCGTTGGTTCATTGTTTTGGCGTTTCTGACATGAGAAACTGAGGAAAAAGTAAAATAAATTACTTTCATTTACAAGAAATCACAACAATATATGAAAACAGGTTTTACCATCTGGCTTAGTTTTATTATTTCCAGTAGATGTCGTATCTGGACGATGAACTTACCACGTGAAAGTGTGGAACATGTTCCCCTCTTATAATAGTGATTTCAATATTTGATTGTAAGAAATATTGGTGATTGTTCTTGGCTCATTAAAACTGGTAGTGAATACATGCTTTGTTAAAACACCATTTTCATTATAAGTTATGTTTTTTTCATAACATTTTGAAATGGAAGTTGATTGTAGTGTTCTTTTTTCATTTTGGAAAGGAGAAACAGATTTTCTTTGGAAATGCTACTTAAATTAACGGTTTTCGGGTGAAAACACTAGTTTTTAACTCTATTATGAATTTGTGTGGAAAGAAAGGTGACTTATGAATAGATCATGGATATATTTTGTATCTGAAGGAAATATCTCACTTTCTTTGAGAGTGTTCATGATTTTTCGTTTTTTACAATTTTTGAAAACGAATGAAGACTGAAAAGCCAGAAACTAGTAGATTTCTGAACAGTAATCTGAACAACGAACATGTTTCTCATAAATCCAATTTTTCTGATCGACAGGAACCAAATGCTAGTGAATATTAAAAATTCCGACTTTCATTGTCTAAAAAAGAGGTTGATAGATTTTAAATCTAGACCAGACCAAAATATTCGGAAGAGTTGAATGATAAAAATTTGAGCGAAATGAATATTGGCCAAACAAATTATTGTGACCCTGATTAGAAATGAATTGATACAGGGGGTTATCAATAAGTTAAAATTCAAATATATACAAACAAAAAAGGAATGAATTCAAAATGAAATAATCAAGATAAATGAAGAATAATGCGAAAAAATCAAGAATAAGAAAAACTAAGCAAGGATTTCAAATCAAGTTACTTAACGATTGTGAAGTAATTTGATTTGTTAGTATCTGAAATCGTCTGCAGAAAACTGTCAAGTTTTGACAGTGGTTACCTGAAAATTAAAGGTTAGCTCCTTAATTATTATTAAATTTTCATTGAAATAACAAGTGTTTATTGAATCAGTTGATTCTCTTCATTGGGTAATTTGTAACTGAACGGAGAATTTGCTGGATTCTCTTTCAAAAAGTACTGCTAACAACCGTTCAATTTTCTGAAACAGGGTATAAAAACATTTCAGAATATATAATTTATAGGCAACAATAAGAGTTAATCTACTCTCTGCTATGGGTCTACATTGTATCGTTAATTTATACTCTTATCAATTATATTCGTTATGATAGCATTGACTACTGGCGATCTCAAGTTATTTGCCGCTGACTTGTAGGATATTTGATTAACCGATTTATAGGAAATCATATTTCGAATATCACCACTTCTTCATGAATATAACAGCAAGAGGTTAGTTTCAGAGAGCATAATCGAGGACCATATCCTTAATTTTTAGAGTAATGTTCAAGCTGGTTCCTATTCGGGGGGACCACGCAGAGAATAATATCTAGTGAAATAATTTGAACGACAGAATTAGGGAAAACATTGAATATTGTGAAAATGAGAAATTAAATTGTCTATGGCTTTTTTACCACTTGCATTTGTAACTAACGTTATGCAGTTTCGCATTCGTTTTTCATGATGATTTCCTACCACGTAGTAATGGCTATTGTCCTAAAGAATCGTAATCATGAATATTCAAATATTCCTCGTCACATCAGTCTATATAGTAATATTCTCCTATCGAAATGTAAAATATAATTTTTCATAGTGATTAGTAAATCCATAAAGTCCCAAGTGAATGGAAGAAAGCTAAGCTCGTGCTTTTGAGGAAAGGCGACAAACTCCTAGATAATCCTTCGTCATATAGACCAATATGCTTACTTGATTCAGAAGGTAAGCTTTTTAGCAGCTCCTGTTCATAAGTCTCAATGCAGAACTGATGCGTACCGGAGGACTATCAGACAGTTTGGATATTGAAAAGAAAAACAAACTGTAGACGCAGTCAATATAGTAATAAGTACTGCACAAGAAGCCGCCTCTCGTCAAAAACTGTGTGTGTTAATCACTATAAATGTAAAAAATGCCTTCAATAGTGCATCGTAGCAGCTCATACTGGAGTCACTAAGGAGTAGGGGAATCAATGAGAGTATAATTACCATAATCGCATCCTTTATACCTATCAGAAAGGCAGATTCTTCTGGAAACAAAGGAACGGGCAAAACTTGTTAGCGCCGTGCCTCAGGGCTCAGTTCTTGGCCCTAACTTATGGAATATTCTATACGACAAGTTATTTTCGTTAGAAATGCCCGAAGGAGTCACATTGGTAGGTTTTGCTGATGATGTGGCGATGAAGAACTTTTAATGAACACTGCAAATAGCGTATTGTCACTGGTAGCAAATTGGATGCAAACTGGACTCCTTAGTTTAGCTTCAGAAAAAAACGAATTAGCACCGCTCACCAAAAAGAGGAAACCGAGACTAATAACTTTTGAACTGTAAGGCAGTTTGAGGAGGTACTAGGTCTTCTATAAGAAAGATTTTGTCTAGAGTGGTCCACTCTCACATTTTGTATGGTTCCCCATCATGGCATACAGTAACTCAAAATTGAAAACTAATCCAAAAGCTCATCGGCATTCAAAAGAAACAAACAATTAGAACATTTAGTGCATATAAAACTATATCTGCAGAAGCACCAATAGAGCTCCAAATCATCGAGAGTAATGAACGATATGCAGGCATTTTCAAGGGACTTGATAAATAGCTGGCAACGAAAATTGGACAACGATTTATATGATCGCAGGAGAGCACTATCTTCAGATTTCACCTATTGCAATGCAGACAATGAAGTAGAACAAACCCTCTTTGGGTTTGGTAAAATGAAAGACACACGTGAAACAAATAGCATATTCAATGCTGAATATGCTATTTCACCATATGTGGTGAAGGTGAAGAGAAGGGGAACAAAATCTATGAAGTGATAATAGCAAACATCGAAACTAGAGAGAGCAGGTAATGAGAGCAATAAGTTCGGGGAAGCCTGTGACCAGTCGGAGCACAAATCGATGGACAACTATGATAGTTAGCTACAAAAAGCATAATATGATAAAAACTGTAATATCTTCTTCAAATGTTTGTGTGAGCGGCGTATATACATATATTAAATGCATTTTAATTATCTCAGGCGAGAGCGAAAGCGGTTTCTGGTACGAACTGCTGAACAAAGGGGGGAAAGGGGTTTTAGTCGGTAAGAATCCGCCACAGAGTCTATGAAGGTTTCTTATCCTCCTTTAGAAAAAAATCCATAAAGTATTAATCAGTGAATCAGTGTGATAATGATACTCAGAATGGATAAATCAAACAAATGCATGTGTTTAAACTACGACAGATATTATTTTACTACAAGTATACAAAATACCATGCTTAAATGTGTGCGTAGATATGTATTCCCGAAGATTTATCCTTTACATTTGAACAAACATCACTACTTTTCCACTTACTTTATTGGAAATACCAGAGATCTTACTTCGTGAAGATAGATTTTCAACGAAAAACTTTGTTAGACTTTGATACACTGGAGTTATTTTAACACTTCGACACATGTTTCGATCACCTAGTGATTATCTTCAAGAGGAAGATTAAACTAAAAGTACGTACATTTCTATTTTTATTCATACCATAGATACCTCTCCTACGTACCTGCGTCTTAAGTGTCTTTAATGAATTTAACAATATTACTTTATCAACTTAAATTAATTTTACAATGTATTCTTATGTAATAGTCAGGAAAATTTGATGATTATTCCAACTAGCTATATAGTATACTAATAGGTATTGGTCCACCATCGTTATTCATATCATTATATTTACTTATTTCTACACTCTCATAGGTATCTGGATACTTGTTGTTGTTAACTTATTTAACTAATCTCAATGAATTAAAGTCTATGGAATGGTTTTGTTGCAAAATATGATGGGCGACTGCTGATTTTTCTGGTCTTCCATATTTCAGGTGTGCTAAGTGTTCCTTATATCTTATTTCAATAGATCTTTTTTTTTCCATCCATAATATTTTTGCATCGTAGTCCCTATCTTAATTTCGTAAATTTTTTTTCCGAATTCTCAACTTTTTCTTTTTAGATTTTCTCAAAGTCTCTGTAGGGTATGATTTATTCCATTTTTTAATGAGTCGTCTTTTAACTTTTCCTCTCACACATGAGAGGTTCACAAAAGAAAAACGGATAATACAGGAAACAGCAGTCAGTAACGGTTTTCCGGCATTGTAGATGATATAATAAGGAAAAAAAAGTTCAGGTTCTGAGTGAACGAAATCTCAACTTTTAAAAACGACGTAAACCAGGATAAATATATCTCAGTTTCATACCACCAATACACGAAGAACTATGGAAAGATTTTCAAGGAACTAGATATGAAGGTGGTTTTTAAAACATACACTACAGAGCCTGTTAGGAAATCCAAAGGACAAAGTCGAGAATTCGCAAAAGTCTGGAATGTACGAAATCAAGTGTAAGGAGTGCGATGCAAAATATTATGGACAGAAAAAAATCTAATTAAATAAGATATAAGGAGCTAGCACACCTAAAATATGGAAGACCAGAAAAATCTGCAGTCGCCCATCATATTTTGCAACACAACCTTTCCACATACGAATATCACATGATTTAACTCTGAAAACTGCCTTCGACTATAGATGTATTATTGATTTTCAAATAACAATAATATGGTGCTATAGGTTTTTGCCGGTTTTCCTGAAGCTGAAAAAACAAATGCGCCACTGGAATAAATCTAGTCGCCCCATAGCGCCAATTAATTGTTGTTGTCATTGTTTCATAATTTGTTTTACTTCATATTCAAAGATATTTTCTTTAAAAAAATGGATCACTTCCGTCAACACTATTTTCTCTGGAGGAATTTTGGAAATATGTTCGTTAAATCACCAAATGTTCACAAGTTTTTCGTGTAAACAGTTTTAACCTTGCCACAAGTTAATTATGATAATGATTCGTTTTCGTATTCATCACGCAGATGAAAACAAATAACATTCATTTTTGCAATAATTTGTACGTATTGAACATTTATACTTTTCACTTCTTCGATTGACGACTTGTTTATTTTGTGGAAATTCATGTTCACTGAGGATACACTACAAAAACACACTTTTTTCTATTTTCCACTATATTTCTTTATTGTTGTCCGGTTTCGGCTATTACACCATTTTCAAAACTAACTGATTACATTTAAATCCGAGTAATTTATAAGTAATGAATAAGCAATATAGGTATAAATTACTCGGATTTAAATGTAATCAGTTAGTTTTGAAAATGGTGTAATAGCC
>WOGO01003343.1:0-14476 GCA_015342085.1 Leptinotarsa defecta | reverse complement strand
TTTGGATGATCCTTCAAAATTCGATAGAAAACCCACCTGTATGTAAAACAGAATAATCGAAATATATACAGGGTTAACCTTAAAAATATTGTGATTCCAACTCAAATTTGAAAATTCTAAGTGAAGATTATATCGATGGAATAACAACTTGATAAGTTAAATCCGATATAAAATCATTTTGAAATACCAAGTTACTTCATAAGTAATAAAGAAATATCAGGAAGCAATTCACCAGTTGATCTTTTTTCGAAAGTTACGGCTCTAGAGTTTCTCGTAAAATGTTTCACTTGTGATGCCAGCATTCATATTGTAGCTGTTTTCTAAAGTTCAATCGTATTCGAACGTATATTCAAAAACGATTTCTAGTAACGTCATTAACAATAATATTCGCCAGAATGGCTTGGAATGGAATTCGCCTATACAGGGCGTTTATTGAACATGTGGCAAAAATTTAAGGGGCTATTCCTTGGACTATTCTAAGAATATGTTCGTCCTTTGATGATTTTTGATAGAGCGCTTTGTTTCGAAGATACAGAGCGAAAAAGAATTTCGACAGTAACAACTTATTACCAAAAATTACATGTAATGTTTCTTAATTTACGAAAACTATTGAAAATGACTACCCCGCTCGAATGCAAGAATCCAATCATCTCCACATCGACTCCTGAACTCTTTCAAAAACACCAGGATCGTTTCTGCAAACTGAATATCTACAGCCGTTTTCAGTAATCGGAATGTTGTTGATAGGTACCTACTAACGGAATTGTTAGATTTTTTATTACTTAGTAGGTCCAGTGTAGTTCGCTATACTTTTATTTCGTTAATAATTTTAAAATTACCAAATTGTTATCATCAAAGGTCAAAATATCCTTAGAATAAGCCAAGGAATAGTCCCTTGATTTTTGGCCTCATGTTTATAAACACCCTATATAGCGGGAATCGCTATATAGTCCATGCCAACTCCCCTGTATCTAGTTCGAAAATTCACATAAATGTTATTACAGTATCATATAAGCTCTCTATGTATTTACTTGTTTGAATACTGAATATAAGTTTGCTTTTATTCGTATGTGTAGTAGTTTATTGTAGTTTTTTTATAACACGTTAATGCATGAATTATAACTGAGAATTATTATCTAATAAAAAGCTGCATTGTCTACTGGGATTATTTCGCCTGATATATAACGCGTTGAACTTCATATACCTACACTTTGAATGTACATACTGAGAGAATATTATAAATCCCCAAACCTACCCTGACGTACTTGTTATGAGTTTCACTTATTCATAAGCCGATGAAGAAACTATATTGAAAAAAGTCATGTATCGCCTTGCATTTTTAAAAATATAAATATAAAATGCCCAATTCAGTCATTAGTTAAACATTTATTTCAGAGGTGAGCCCTTACGCTGAGGGAATAGTTCAAGATAATCCAGTTTTTGGAATTTACGACAGGAACGGAGTATTTCGAAGAGTTGCTCTGCCTATTTCTTATCCGAAACCAAAGAAAGATAGAAGTCTGAGCTTTTCTTACGGAGATTTTGGGTAAGTTGCCAGTTCAACTTCAGTTGTCAACGCGAAAAGTATTCAACAGGGTTTTTATGAGATAAGGGAAGTTTAGCTCCTCCTTTCCAGAAAGCGATCCCACTCTGACATATTACGTGTCGATGAAGATGTGTGCTGGCATAAGCGAAGTATTATACTGAATTTCTGTGGTCTTTTTCAATAAGTTATTGATGTACAATAAAAAAATTGTAAGCCGTCACGGGACGCCTGGCAGATGTGAAAAATCAATAATAATATTCTGTGACCCCTATGATGATTGTTGGGTACTGAAATATTTATAAAAATTTTCTGATTAAAATATACCTACATGAAAAAATTCTAATATGGCTTTAATATACTAGTGAACTCAAAAATCTTAGCTAGTTATTTCAATATATTACTGAAGATCCTAAATTATAAAAACAACAATAAATGTTTCAATACAAATTCCACCATCATTAGAAAATCAGTTAATTCATTAAATTATTGATGTTTCTGTTAATAACAAATAAGAAAAAAATTGATTCGCTACTCGCTATCAGCTGATTTAGAAATACAGTTTTGTTAGTCTTAATGAAATTTAATCTTCGAGCAACTGATTAATAATCAATTTTAAAATAAATGTTATATGCTATGGACATTATATAAATTTTAATCTACCAAGAGAGTAGATTTTACATGTAGTGACCCTTGAGACATATCGAATATACGCGTGCTCAATGCACAGATAAGTTGACACTTTAATCTAAAATATAATAAATATACCTTGAAAAACTAAAAAACACGCTTTTAAAAAACATAGAACTAAAAAGTTAAAAATATATACCAGTATTATTGTGAAAAAAGCGACGGACGCTTGATATACAAAAAATATGGCACAAAGCACCTACGCTTTTTTCACAATAATACTAGTATTTTTGTTCGTTATTGTTTTAGGCTTATTTAAAAAAATTTTTTCAACTTTTTAGTTAGATTTTCTTTAAAAGCGTGTTTTTTAGTATTTTTAAACATTTATTTCATCTAAACTTTGGGGTCAATCAGCCGTATATTGTTTAAAAAATGACCATTGATATTCCTCTATTCGTCCTTCGTCTGGAATATAATAGTAAGAAGGTATTGAAATATGATAGTTCGTCAATAAAAATAATAATAAAAATAAAAGAACTCAAGAACGGCTGGACCAATTTTTGTGATTTTTGTCTTTTTGGATCTGTCTTCGTCGGGAATAGGATAATAAATATTGAAATATGATATTTTATCAATAATAATAATAAACGAATTCAAGAACAGCTGGGCCAATTTTTATGATTTTTGTGTTTTTGGATTTGTCTTCATCGGGAATAAGATAATGAGTATTAAAATATGATATGTTATCAATTAAAATAATAATAATAAAAGAGGCAAAACATCAGTGATAATAGTGACATGGTATAATAAAACGCAACTGATAGTTCATATGTATATCACAGGGTGATTTACTGAAGAGAGCACTTTCACTACCAATTTCCATTTATTTTATTATACTCAATAACTTTGTACCAATTTTAAAATCTTGAATTTACTCATTCATTGACTGTTAGGCGGAACGACTTTCGCCGAGTCCGCTACTTATAAAATATAAAAATATAATTATCTTCCTGATGACTTGATAGTGAGTCATCATCACTACCAGACATATTTTATTTTCAATTATTTAAAAAAATAATTAATTTGGTGAAACATAGGTTATGTATAATGTAGTAAGCACAACTGTATACACTGTAGGTATCCGATCTCAGTGGCGTAACGTCAAACCATTGGGAAGAGAATCGCACACTCGCTTGCGCATGGCGACCCGTCGCCACGGCAGCAATCGGTTTTACGTACGGCTACAGATGTTTCACATCAAAAAGTATCGGAGACAATTCAAGGCTCTCATATTTTTCAGTTATATTATTCCCCAAAAATAAACGAGAAATTTGCTATGAATCTGTTCAACTCGTATTTTCTGGATTGTTATGCTTTGGATTCATATGATGCAAATGGTTCGGCAAGCTAATTTTCTTTTTTTATCATTTGCTTGTGTTAGTGGCGAAATTCTATAATTGGTGATGAAACGTTTCCCAACGGATTTAGTCACTGATCAATGAATGTGGCAAGAAACTTATTCCTAATGATTAGCATCACTTTCCTCAATTCCAAATTTTGCATTTGTTGCAATAACAACCCTGAAACATCTTTTGGTTAACCATGGTTTGCCATTATGAGGTCATTATTGCATTCAAAAAAGCATATGAATTCAAGTCCAACTCAGTGTTCTTAGGGATTATATCAGTGTTGAGAACAATAACGATTCAGGTTAATGTACTTGAAAATTTTCTCTGTTAAGAGATGTGTAGCGCTAAACTACTTTGATTGTGTAAAGCTCTTGATTGGTTGTTAGCTATAGAACAGCAGCAAATTCTCCATCTTGGTCAGGACACGTTGTTGGTTTGCCTATAATCTGAATAAAAGCGCTGGTTATTGTAGCCTTTGTAATAACAATTGTGTTACTGGGCTGATTGATGTGCGAAAACTCCTTAATGTTTGTAGATGGAGAAATTAATGCCCTCCACTGTGTGTCTCTTGGAAGTCGATATATGCAACTTATATAGATAACCCACTTCGAACCAAAGTTTTAAGGTTTCTCCTCATTGGTAACAGAATTTGCTCTTGATAAGGCAAAAAGATCTTGATAATTTATATCTATCTACATAGAGAATTCAAGTCGATACTGATATATAATAAATTTACAGATAGGGATCGAGGTTGAACTGCAGTGCTAATTTTTTTAATGATATTACAATAGGCTAGTTCAAATCCAACTGAAAATCGAAATAAAAACTACCAAATACGTCATTTCGTGAACAAAATATATTAGCAAGTTATTCATATAGGTACCTACAGTTGTTCCATACAAGCCTGACAATTACATCTAGTTTAGTTTTTTTTTCAAAATGTTCATATACGTTCTATGAAGCAGTAAACACTCAATTTTTGTTTTACAGTAACGACCAGTATGGTTCCTCTTCCAAGCCGGATCTCTACAGTAAATTGGAAGATAACCAAAGTGGAGAAGATTCAACCTTACCGATATATGATGACGTCGGAAGAAACATGAACCATCTTAGAGTCAATAAACCACAGAATTTTAGTTTCAGCAAATACGGACATTTAAAAATAGATTATTCCCGCAGTTGGAATAATTTAAATAAATATATGAAGTATAACTGATACTGTCAATCATTCAAATTCATCATGGCAATTACCCTTGAGGTATAAGAATAGGAATTTATATTATTATTAGATTACTATAGGTAACTTCAAAATAGCTTATCATTTCCATTATTCTCAATATTATCGAAAGTTAGATGTGATTGGTATTTCATGTATTCGAAAGAAAACAAATATCAGTTATGTTTCGGGCTGCAGGCCTGGCACATATAAGGAACAAGCAGTGGGACAAAACTGTTGGTTGTGTTGATCTAAATTTCATATAACAATATGACATCGTTTATTAATAACAGTGACCTGACGTTAAGATGTCAAAATTCGTAGGCATATTTTCATGGCTGTGCATGTTTACATTCTTAGCTAGATACTGCTTTATTTATTGTTCAAATGATGTAGGTCTAGTGACTCTGGGATCTTGAGACAATTAGCGATCCCCATATCAAATTAACAATTCATGTGAGTCAAACCTATTAAATAAACAGCCTGAAGGATTTTTAACTTTCCCTTGCTTGGGAATTTGCCCCTCTGTATCTATACGTCCCTGAAGACTATAAGCGGGGCTATAATTAACAATAATATATGTGTTGGGATTTTTTTGTTCAACATTTCTCCTATATTCACACCTTTAAATCGCAACATACAGTATGAACCCTCAAATCATCTAGACGTACGGAGACAATTTGGTATATCTTCCGCGATTTGATCATTGCAATGCCATTTTTAAACCATATGAGGAAGAACAACTAACTAACTCGTTATCAGGAACAAAGTTTCGATCACTGTTGTTTCTGGAGTTACTTTAGTCACAAAACGGAAATAATACCTGATATATCGGTGTATTTCAGAAACAGTGCATCGTAGAAAAAAATATTCATTTGGTTTAGAGGTATATATGTTTCAGTTTTATTATTTTCAATGTCTGCAATAATGAAAATTATTGAGCAATGATGAGATAAAAATGTTTCTTTCATTACAAAAATACTAATCAGAAAATATGGAAGTTATTACCTGTTTTCAACTCTACAGTTTTAGTCTAATCAATAATTCCCATTTCACAACTTTTGAGTTCGCCTTCTCCGAAAACGATGATTTAATTCGTAATTTCACCCAAAATAATTTCACCTAAAGTTATTCAGTTTCCCAAATAAATACCTTTTTCAAAAGTTATAAATACTATGGCAAAAACTAATGAGGACATTCAAAATTTTTGAAAATATTATCAAAAAGAAGAAATGTTTTTGAAATCTCTCGGAACTGTAGCCCTAATATTTATTTATAATTTTGACAATGCGGTGAAAATAGGGTGAAACGAGTGCTTCGGCTCTGACACGTGCCCCCCGATGCTGGCGCTCCAACAAAAAAATGTTTCACCTCATTCAATTTGAATATTGACGGATACAAAAATTTGATTACTTGCTGTAAAGTTGGATAAAACACAATCCGCCGGGAAAAAAGTATGGCAATTTTCCTTTCAATTATGTTTTTGGTAATTAATATGTTTTTTAGAGTTAAAGGTTTACTTAAAAACTTCAATAAATTTTAAAATTTATGCCTGGATTTTCCCCCTTTTTAGAGAGATTCTTGGGAGGCTGTAGAAAAGACCTCCATTGAAAAAATTAAATTATTCCAAAAACAATGCATTTTTTCATAAGAGTTTTTTAACAAATAAAATAAAAAATTCAAGAAAATTGTAATCAAGTAGTTTTGGTCAACAAGAAAACAAAACAGCGACGATCTTTTCTAAAGTCCAAACATGTTCCGCTATTCCCGATTTGTTGGTTTCTCCTCGCTGTGTGTTTCTCTTGTACTCGGCAATGTGGACTCACAGGGTAACCGGTTAATGAAATTCTAGGAATCGCTGTCTTCTAGCCAAAATCAGTTCCATCATCACTTTGGAGTAACCATTCCGTCGAAGATCTTTTCTGATGTGATGGTGGACCAGATTTTGGTAAGAAAACAGCAAGAGCCTCTCGGGTAAGAGAAGCGGTCAAAACCAGTCTTGCCCTTCCCTACAACAGAGAATTGTCGGAAGGATAAGAAGAATTGGGTCCAAGTACAACATCAGAACCTTCTTCAGATCTGAAAATACCATCCGCAGCAGCCTCACGAAAACCAGGCCACCAAACGCGGGCTGAAATTCCAAGAATTGCATTCACAGGATACTCTGTGAGAGCGGTAAATCCTATATCGACGAAACTATGAGGTCATCGAAAGTCCGCATAGCTGAGCACAAGAGAAACACACAGCGAGGAGAAACCAGCAAATCGGGAATAGCAGACCATATTTGAACTCATCAATATAAGAGGAAGTTCAAAGAAGCTACATATATGTAGTCCAACGACGCATTCAGCCAAGCTAACGTATAGAGATACGCAACATGTGGAAAACTGTAATCAAGCAAAAACTCCTGCTAAGCCGGTGAAACGGAGAAAGGGGATAGGTGAAAGTGTTCGAATGATCTATAAATAGTCGTCTCTCGAAGAAATAGTCCAGTCATTACTCGAAGACGAATGTGGACACCAACAATCGAAACGTCGTGAAATGAGTTGCTTAAAATCTTAATCTTTTTAGGTTATTTTTTATTTTTGTTATATTTTTTATTTATTTTTATTCTGTAGTCATCTCTATCTTTTATCTTCTTTATTGTATTTTTATTTCATCTTTTTTTTTGCTGGAAATAATTGATATTTTAGCTATCCTAATTGAAATTTTATTTGTTCTTTTATAGATTTCGATTTATAGTAAAATCATATTAGTCAATGAAAGTCCGAACTAATAAAATTCACCCTGAAACATTGTCAATCACTTTAAAATGAATCTTTATTAAAATTTTGAATAATTAGAATCCATCTTTTTTAACTGAATTGTTCACAACCCTTGAACTAATTGTTTGCCGAACTTGGGTCGAATCCTAAATTACTTTGGATGAAATTATGAATCGAATGACACCGTAATCATAATTTTGTAGGCACTTGTTGACAAAATTATGTTATTATTAAAATCATTTTAACGTTGATTGTCACTTTACCTAGTCTCAGCCAGCTCAGATTTGACGAAAGTCAATTTAGCTGGAGGAGGTTCAATATTAGTGACAATAATAAGTGCAGTGTAGGTAACTACAGAACTTTTGCAATTTAGTCGAAAGTTAACAAATGCAAATAATCGAAATGTATGAACTCATTCATTTTTTTCAATTACAACCAAGATTTAAACGGTCTGTGTTTATTTTGCAGCACATTTGTATTGAAAATGGAAGAGTTGAAAAAAAGAAAAATGGATGATATGTGTCAGAAGTTACAAATGTATGTACCTAGTAATTTCAACAAGTTAAATGAATATAATGAAACCAATGTGACATTCAGAAAAGATATCTTTCGAGATTGAGAACCAAAACAATCTTCATGGAAGTTCTGGATATAAGTTCACTTATGTATAGGTATTTATATGTAGCAACATTTATATTCACTCATTCATTGTACATAATATTTCATAAATAAATTTGTTAGGTTAAGTATATCACCATCAATTATTTATTCCTGAATATACAACACAATACATTTATTGTTGTTTAAATTTTTATCGTTGCTTCAATAAAGAATACATATCTACATTTACATAGATTGTTAATATGTAAATATAATACAATAAAGTTAAAAATAAATGAGACTCGGATTTTATTGCTTTTAAAGTTTTCCAGTTGAAATAATATTTTGATAAGTAACGAAGAAAGTTACCACTGTAAAACAGAAAAAGCGATCGTCAATATTCCTATATAATTATCTGGTTAACGCTGGTTAACAGAAAAACACACAGAAACAGAATTATAACATATAACACAATATGTTGGACGATGAGAATGAAAGCATAAATCAATTTATCAAAAAATTTCAAGTATATGTTGCAGGATGAGCATGAAAATGTAATTCAACCGTTAGGTACCTCTTCCATTTTTGCGATGCAATGGGCCATTGCAAAGGAATAGAAAATCCCATTTAGCCAAATAAGTCTTAGCAACAGCATTATACTTGAAGACTTTCTGCCAATCAGGTCACAATCAGATCTAATAACACCAACAAGTTTGTAGATAAATCAGACATGGGCACTGTATGACAGACACGAAAGAAAGGCCCCAAAAGGTCTTTAATCATCTATATAGAAATAGTAGCAGTCGCGTGAAAAATGTTCTAAATACTGATGATCGGTCAAGGTATGAAGCTGAGTAACGCCATCCTGTTTAAACGGCAAATGACCTTTATTATTAGATACTGAATTAGGAGAAAAGTCTATATTGAATTTAGACCTCGTTCACCAGATTTCTTGCTCATTGATTTTTTGTGTAGATACCTGAAAACTAACATGTATAGGACACAATAAGGGTCTTCACAAAAATTGTCGACGAATGACTCATCCGTAATGTGCAGGAGCATTTCAAACATCTTTATATAGAACGTTCGCAGATGATCATCAGTTTAAACAATTATTCAACTAAGTAGTAAGCTGTATCACTTTCTACTCAAAAAATATTCACCTTTCACTTTAATTAGTGAGCACCTAAACTATACAGGGTGTTTCCTAACTACGGTACGAAACTTCAGAGGGTGATTCGTTAAGTCTATTTAAGAACAAAATTTCTAGTGAACATATGTCCGGAGTTACTTCGTTTTTGAGATGCGGGGCGTTGAAGTTAAAAAAAAAGGTATTTGTAAAATATAAATAATATCCTTACACCGATTCAGCCCTAACTAAATTGAAATTATTAGGTCTAGTGGAGTCTCAGTGGGCACCACAGCCAACAATATTGGGAAAAGAAGTACGCTACTGACTGGTTGTAGTTTATTTTTTTAGATTAATCAGCTGAAAATACAACTTTTTCTTCGCTTGGGTTTTCTTCATAACTACCTTCGTTTTCGAGAATAAAAATTGAAGCCACTTTGCATATCACGAACAACTGCTTTGGAGATCAGCTGAATGTGATAGTTTGTCATATCCGTGAAAATCAGAGTTGTCAGCAGTGATTCCATCATGAATAATTTTACTAATGCTGAAATTGCTGACATGCGCTTTATTTATGGATTAGCAAATGGAAATGCAAAAGAAGCACGAAAAATTTACCAGGACAGAGTAATTCCATGTGCTGAAACATTTAGAATGCTACATGCAAGATTTTGCGAAACTGGGAGTTTTAATAAAAATACAGGTGGTAGATGACCAGAAACTATAACTACGTCTGAAGCTATACTTGATGCGTTAAGGGAAGATTCTTTAAATAGTATCAGGAAGGTTCCACTGCAGCTGGAAGTCAGTCCAAAAACCGTATGACAGCTCTGAAAAGAAATCTATACCTGTATCACTGCATTGTACTGCAGCTGCAAGTCAGCCGAAAAACCGTATGGACAATTGTTAAAAGAAACCTCCTCTACCTAATCACATACAAACAGGTCCAATCTCTACTGCCTCGGGATTTTAACATATGATTATTGTTTTACAGGTGGTTGATTCACAGGATGGCACACAATAGTAATTTTTTACCAAATATTTCATTTACGGAAGAAAGAAATTTTTCACATGATGCTATTATGAACTTTCACAATGACCATTTTTGGGCAGACGGAAATCCCCACATTTAATAGAGAAAGTCATTTTCAGCAACAATTTTCGCTTAACGTTTAGGTAGGAATGATTGGTGACTACCTAATTGGCCCATTTTTTCTACCAGCAAGATTTAGTGTTTTTGCTCGTCAGCATCTCAATATCACTTACCCTAATCGCTGGACTGGACGTGAAGGACCTCAAAATTGGCCAGTTCGCAGTCCTGATATGAATCCTCTAGATTTCTATTTAAAGGCTCTTCATTATAAAACTCCTGCACTAGATGTGAATGACTTCAGGAATCGAATAATTGACAATTGCAATGTCATAAGAAATACTCCAGATATTTTTGAACGTGTCAGACAATCAATGACAAATCGATTGCATTTTGTATTTTATCAGAAGGTAGACATTTATTTGTTCATTTACTTTAAGGTCGAAATTGTTTATTATTTACTTTTGGTTTTTATTTTATGTTGTCCATGGATATTTTTTAAAAGTGATTTTTTTTCCTCGAAAACGAAGTGATATGAAGACACAAGAGACGAAAAAGTTGTATTTTTAGTTGCTTTAATCTAAAAAAACTTAAAATTACATAAAAAATCAGTAACGTTGTTTTTTTTTCTCAATATTGTTGGCTGTGGTGCCCATTGAGACGCCATTGGATCTAATAATTTCAATCTAGTTCGGCGCCTTATTACTTCAAAAAACTATAAAATTTCAAGCAAATCAGTGTAAGGATATTAATATTTTATGAATACCGTTTTTTTTTCAAACTTCAACGCCCTGTATCTCAGAAACGAAGCAACTCCGGACATATGTTCATAAGAACTTTGTTTCTTAAAACGACCTAAAGAATCACCCAGTGAAGTTTCGTACTATAGTTAGGAAACCTGTATTTCAATTTGTATTTCATTTTTTGTTATTTTCCAATGTACGTTTCTGAAAAAACAACTTATAAATATTGTCCCTCAGTGAAGACGAGACTGGAACACTATTAAGAATAGTCTAGGTTCTAAAAATGTTCTTATTCCTGGAACTGTGGCACCTATATTTATTTGAATTGGGCGGTGAAAATAACAGTAAATACCAATGATTCCGATAAGGAGTAAAAAGTTAAGTACTTGCTGGATAATTGAATAAACAATAATCCACCGAAAAATATATCCCGTGTTCATGCTTTTATAGATTTTTTTCAAGTTGAAGGTTCACATGAAAACCTTGAAAATTTTTGAAGTTGAAACCATTTTGGAGCTATTTTTTGAAGGCTTTAGGAAAAAAGGATTTATGAAAATATTTTTTTATCATTATTATCAATATTTTCTGACGAAAATAAAATGTGAAACAATTCTTCCATAGTTCTTGAGATAGGTATCTGCAATATTGGTCGGCATCTACATATCATCCTCATTTATTCATAAAATTCTCAAATGAGATTTGAATAAATTGCCAAAATTAATATTTCTGATAAATATCTCCTTCTTTCAAACCGAAACACTATTATTGATACCATGATTATTCAAATCTATCAGGAGTAGAAATTAATATAATCAATCATCGATTTAAAGAAAACATGTTTTCCCACACCGAAACAAAAAACATCGTCTCTTGACGCACGTTTTCCTGTTTCTATTCTGATATTTAAACAGTGTTTTCTTTAGATACATTTTATACCAGAAGGTCCAAATCTACCAATCAAATGAAACATCAAAATAACACCATCTTACTTTTTTGTTTATAGACAGACAGAAACATCATTTTCAAATTGTTTTTTCTACCCATATGAGGCAGGGGGTTGAATGACACATTAGAAAGCTCAATTGATCCGCTATATGTTGACAAGTTTTGTTGTCAACACAGTTATTAGTTTCAAGCAATTATAAAATGAAGACCACATCCAAGATCTTGACACCAAGAATGATCAGGAGGTGCTCTAACAATATTTTGAATATCTCCAATAGTTTTTGAGAAATTTGCAATATTGGTTGACATCTGCATATCATTCTGATTCATTCATAAAATTCTTAAATGAGGTTTTAATAAAATTCCAAAATTGATATTTGTTACAAATACCTTCTACTTTCAAAGTGAAAACACATTCAGAAAATAATAAAAGGATCAAACAGAAAAGATACTTCAAGTGCTTTTTCATAGCCAAAGACACTTACTTTCCTAAGGGTTGTTGAAACTATGTTGCTAATCCACAATAAACTTTTCAGTCATTGAAAATTCCATTAATAATAAATTGGGATGGAATTTGAATTTATTTCAATAATAATAACAATTATAGTCAAGGTAATGTTCAAAGAAAAATGCATGAAAAATGCAAAATTCATGCATGTCCGCATCCCTGAACTATAGTATACTGTGCCTGAAGACATTTTTAAAGGATAACTCATTTCTCATAAAAGTTTTCCGAATCAGAAGTATGAATACCTAAAATCTAAAATTATATTCTATTTATCAAAGATATACATAACAAACTGCTTATTCACAAATATCAAAATTATAACTGATCATTGAAAATGGTACATTTGTCATTAACTATCACATTCATAACAATGAAGAATGGAATATTAAGTTGTAGAAGTAATTTCACTTTTGTTATTAGTTTTTTTTTCTTTGCACAACTTAGCAACATGTCCTTGTTTTTTACAATTGTGACAAATGAATTCCTTATATTTACAGGCAATAGAGAGGTGTCCTCTAACACCACATCCGCAACAAGTTGACCATTCAAATGGACAGGGTTCACCATTATGTTCTTTGCTTAAACTCATGCTGCATCTAAAACAGGTTGGAGTTTTATTCTTTCTTGCTTTATGGTTCCTTGGATGCCGGTCAACTATACCAGCTTGTTTTTTATCCCATAAAAGCCCTATTTCAAATATCTCAGATAAAGGTATAGAACTATTGGTGAATTTTTCTTTGAGTCTTGGAACAACTCCTTGCAATATCTGCTTTCTCAGTTTTATATGTTGACCCTTTCCGAAACTACATTTGAGCATCAGCTTACGTAAGTTCAAGACGAATTGAAAAAATGTTTCCCCCCTCTTTTGTTTTCGCAAGAAAAATTTTGTTATATAAAAGGACCTGTTTGGATTTGGATAGAAATATGTTTCTAGTGTTTTAATGATCATGTCATAATCAACCTCCACATCTTGAATATCCAGTGGTTTGATGATGCCTTTAAGAATTCTCAAGGTTTTTCCTCCAATGACATCCAGAATTACTTCTTTTTTAAAGTGGGGAGTTATAACATTCTTTTCTTCAAAACAATCTTCCATACGAGCCTCAAACTCTAACCAGTTTGTTTTCCCCAGAGTGAAATTACCGATTTTATTGAATAAAAGTGATTTTGTCACCGGATCCATTTTTATTTAATGTAGGTAGGTTCACTTCACCAAATCAAAACTTAATGATTTTTCCGAATCATAAATTATAAAACTAATTAACAAGAAATGTTAGAAATTTTTTAGAATGTGCAGAAAAAAAACTCCCCTTTTTCATGATTTACAATCGCTTGTCAGGGTTCCCAACTCTCACGATCTTCTAGTCACCTACTACTCAAAATAAAGGTTTGTTCTGGTTTCTGGTTCTATCTGAAACTGTTTAGAAACTGTCAAACAGTCCGAAACCGAGAATAATTCTCGGTCCGAAATCACAGGATACTGGATACTGTGCCGAAATCAACGAATATAGACATACAGGATTGCTTACTTTTGCGATTTTGTTAGACACGTCACGTGGTCTCGTGACGTAACAGTGGTGTCTGGATTGATTCGGTACTGTTCTTTTAAATTAAAATAAACAAAAGGTAAATCCCTTATTAAAATATTATTTTTATATAGGATTGAATACCTAATATAAATGGATCAATCCTAAGTAAAAATTTTTCTTTTGTGGATGATAGGGCGAGCTATTTTGCTTTTCTTAAAAGTCAGAGGTTTCATAAGTTTTTATTATTTTCGTGAAAACTGTAACTCGCACAAAAATTTTGTAATGAACTTTGTTTTAGATAATGATATCTAAAAAATTTTTTAAAACTTTCTGTTCCATTTTTTATAATAAACGCTTAATAATCAAAAC
>WOGO01003342.1:0-14477 GCA_015342085.1 Leptinotarsa defecta | reverse complement strand
TAAAAATGAGTGAAAAACAATAAATTGAAGATATAAATTGACGTAAAAGTTAACATGTATACGATTTTTTTTGTGGGTATACAAAAAATCTGATTGTCGATTCTGACAATTTGAATTTTTCAGTATGCAGACAATTAGACAACTATTTCCTTGAGGCTGAAATAACTATGATATAAAATCTGCTAGCTGTGAAATATGAAAGTGAAATCAACTTTTTGTGTAGTATAAAATAATTGAATCGGTAGGACATTTATAATATGCAATTTATAAACAACTATGAAATGGTATGGAAACCTAATTGCTGCTTTCATCCAAATATGAGCTCCCTTGGATTGAACGTATTTTGTTACTGACGCATGTGCATTATTTAATTGTCCCAACTGTATTTTAGTATGGATTTCAACAACATCATATATTATACCATATATTATAGGAGCCTATGCACATTCAACTGAAAAATCCTAGTGATCTATTGCTCGTATTTATGACATATGGCTATTGAAATTCAATTTCGTTTCAAAATATAGGTACTCCAAGGTCCTTATTATATTTCAATCTATTTACAAATACTGGTACATGTAAGATATAGAAGGTGGGTTATAATTTTGCTCATACGCCTCTGGTCGAGTCTCTTATGTTATCATCAATGATTGTGGCATCATCATATATCGAATGAAACCGTATCCTCCTGAAGTTAAGATAGACCATCCGAATGATTGAAAAAAATAAAACAAATCCGTATTCCATGAAAAGAGGTTGGAGTTCTTCAAATTGCCTTTCAATTTCTATTATAATATAAACTCGTCTGCGATCGGAAATAAATTACAATAGCAATTAATTCTGGGAATTCCCAAATTACCTGTTCACAGTGGTCTCTTTGAAATGAAGTTTTGGTATATTTATATTGAAAAGTTGATAAACAGACAGTATCATCAACTAAACCAACCGCCACTGTTGTAGTGAAAAGTCTCAGAATGTTGATCAAAAGCTTTTACTAGATATTTCAAAAAAAAAATCTTCTTATTCTATATAAACTTCTAGCGGAATCTGTTCCAAGATATTGTATAAATGTTTGGGGTGGAATGCATAATGAAGCAATCACTCGACGGTTTATATTTTTATCGGTTTCTTCAGTGGATTTCAAAAACGAACAAAACTACGAAGAAACCTAGCAGAATAATATACAAGATCCATTGAAAAACTATCTATCAGAATACCCAAATCCAAAATGAGTCATACACAAAGATTTATACTTATTTTCCGACCTGAACTATACAATATGTTACCCCTAAAAGTTAAGCATAAAACGTAAATGGTGAACTACAAACAGAAAACTATAAGTTTTATTCTCGAAAACAGTACACTGAATTATATTTTCTACTGATACATACTCCTCTATTACTCACTACTTATTCTTTCTTATTTTCTCCTTCCCATCCAACTGATACGAAATAATTCTTATGATGAACTTCGAATTCATCTACTCAATATTATCATTATTATTTTTCAAAACTCACACTTTATGAAAAGTAAATTAAAATACCCAAATGGAACAATGGAAAACTACGACACAAGCATTTATTGCTTAGGTATGTTCTATGCTTCCTTTGTGTTTACAATGTATTTTCTTTATAGTAGATATTGTACGAAAAATAAATAAAAGGTCTTCATTCATTCAAACAAATTATATTTTTGTAAACATGTAACTTTTTTACTGTAATATATTCAAACATGAAAGTACTTCTTTTACATTCCATTTGTTCAGATGATATTAGGGAGTTTTATATTTTAAAAGTAGTTCTCAGTGAATGTACTGGAATGCAAAAAAAATCCAATGAGAAAAAGACTAATTTCATATATGGTTCCTCTGAAAAAAATCTGTTACCACAACATCCTGACTAGAGTTTTTCTAGAAAAATAGTTTTTAAATGATTCACAATTCACAACACACAATTTCTGCAATGAAATCCGTGAAACCAAAAATAAAAATACAAAATAAAAAATAATGAACATAAATTGTAATTGACTTGGATAACTTCCTGAATTTTTAGAAACTACCGTGAGCTGGGATCTATGAAAGTTTCTATCGTGAAAAACAATATTGTTTTCAGATACAGATAATATTTCAGAATTATTTTGATTTGCGCTCGAAAATAATATTACTTTGAACGTCAGTGCACTAAGTCCTGCCTATTCGTGGGCTCATTCAACAGCGTCTATACCAAATTCCATCAATATGCTTTCTACTAGTTTGTTCTAGAGAAGGAATAGTGAATGAATTGCCAATAATACTTACATATGAGTTAGTTGATGGAAAGTTGTGATAGCTTTCTAAAGAACCCTAATAAACATATTTCACCAGTTGAAATTGTTTTCGATTTTTTTTTTCATCTTCATACAGTTTATGATATCGTTAGATTACTTGTACTATGGTTTCATGTGTAGTGGCGTTTTAAACTATTTCAAGATTTGACAACTTTTTCAACATCGAGAAAACAAAGTAATTGATATTTTGTTGAATTTCTATTGGGAATTAAATAATAATAATAATAATAATTTCTCTCTAGGGCAGCTGCCTGAGCAGCTGATGAACTAGGTATAGTTTTCGACTCTGAACGAGGTGACCACAACTCTGTCACCGAGTTGGAACCTGTTCAGCAAAAAGCTCAGATAAAAGCCGCAGAGATCACTTTACTTCTGCGGAAACACAAGGATAAGCCAATGCATGGGGTCTTCTTCAATAACATTGGAGACCTTGGCTCATCAAAGCGCCTGACCTTCGCTTTTCTCAGGTCGAGTGTGCTCAAGTCGGAAACTGAGGGGTTCATCATGGCTTGCCATGATGGTGTCTTCAACACCTTAGTCTACCGCAGTCGCGTGATGGGTATAGAGGTTCCTGACACAAGGTGCAGGGCCTGCCGCGGGGCGCTCGAGACCCTAATACATTTGCTATCAGCATATCCAGCATATGCGGTCTCGGCCGGGGGATTTTGAATGCACGACATGCAAAGAATGGAGAGTCGTCGTACTTTTCAACTGTACGAATATATTCTTACAGCTTAATCTTCTGGCCACTCCAACCAAGCTCTTACGGACACGTTTGAATTCAGCTGCTCACAATTTCACTGTGGTAAATGATACCCCACACACAGAATCCAACTCATCTATGATTTGCATAGGCGTATTGCCTTTCAAAACAAATATTTGATGACAACTCGATTTTGTCTATTTTCATAAAAACACATCAACTTACTCAAACGACTGTTACATAACAATTGCGCGTCCAAAATGGCTGAAACTTTGGTGAGTAACTGTCAACAGTTGAACAACGAAATTCACTAGCTTTTATTTACGAGTGTTGCTGTCTTCATATTGAGATCGGAAACTTTTCGGACCACCCCCGTATTTTCGCCCCAACAATTTTTAAATGAAATAATTTGTGATGCACAATTGTTTATTGTAAAACAAACGAACCTTCGGCGATCCTTGAGACTGCCAGGCTTAATGATGGTACCCTTCTGAGAAATCAATTTCATTGCCGTCTATAGAGAATGAATTGATAACCGGAAATGACAGTTTTGAGGCAGTTGAATCAATTGTTCTTGCCAATCACCATTTCTCACGATGATTGCGGTAACCTGTCCAGTTGTCTGGAATTGGGTACGTCCGGAAAGATTGGTCAAAAGTGACGATATATAATAATAATGATAATAATATCGTTTATTTGACAAGTAATAGGCCAGCCAAACGTTGGCAATATAGTCACGAGTGAAATCTAACATTAAGGTACGTCTATAAATAAATCAAAATCGGATATTTCACAAATAAACCTGTTGTTGAAATAGCAACTCGGGATATGTATGTGTGTTTATGTTTTTTTCGTTAACCAGTTATCGCACCCCTACGAACGATAACCCTCAGAAATCGAAACTTGTGCCTTGATGAGGCATAGGTTAACCTTATCCAATGGGCTTGTTTCATGATTTTTGGTTTACAGTTTATTTGGTAGTAATTTCAAATTGAAAAATAGTGTACTTTGTGTCAGCTCGCTAAATAGCGTTGTTTTCCCGTAATTGATTATTAAAAATTGGATTTTCTAAGCCTGTGACGTCACGGGATTAGTCTCGCTTCTTGTTCGATTGACCAATGAACAATGTCAAATTGTAAAATTCACGAAGCGTATAAACAGTTTCTGATTCATTCGTGATTCAAAGTAAAATCAAACTCACTTCTGACAACTAAATCTGAGACGAAAGTGTAAGAAAAGCATTGGAAGGGAGAATCAATTATACATGGAATCCAAATAACCCAAAACGCAATAAAAACGTTATTTTTGAAATATCTGTGGTAGTAGACATTTTCATTTTATTAATGGAAGTGTATATGAACCCGTTAACGTTCAAATTCATGGAAAAATTCTCTATATAAAATAAAATGTACTCGAAAACCATGGTTCTGAATAGAATTTAACAAGCTATATTTTTAAATGGTTCTCGATGGCTCATGAACCCTAATAAAATAGATCAATTATGCATTCATGCCACCCACCAAAAATAAGAAATTCAACGATATATATTAGCCATATAGCCACCCAGTCACCTATCTCTCTTGAATGTGTGAGACAATGTACTATTTCTACTTTCATAACTTCGTATTTTTTTCAAGAATAATTGACACTTGGCAACACCGCTGTAGACAGGATCAATTTTATTGGCCAACAGACACGCGGCCAATTTAAACTCTTGCTTCCCGAATTTTTGTTTTTTTCTGCAAATATAAAGAGGTATTGGGACCGATTAGCCTCGATAAGTATGATATACCCCTAACTTGATCAGTCTATAAGCAAACCAGTATCATTTTCAATAGCATGAAATATGCCCATTGAGCTGAAACCTCACCAATCTAATTTCTTAGCTAATTGGCAGCTTTTAGGGGGGTCCCCTCAAAAAAATTCCAACATGGATTTTTTGTGACCACCTTAGTGTAACATCATTCCCCCTCTTGAATTGTGTAAAAATGTTTGAATGTTCTACCCATTATAACGTCCCTTATTGGAATATGATGAATGTTTTGGCATATGATCTTGAGGTGTAGTTGAACTAATACATCGAATGTGGATTCATGCACCAGTCTGAAGTCATTAGTCGCTAGTTTTGAGTCTCAAAACAATATTTTCCATTCATTTCTACTAAAATCTTATGTTAAAAATCTGTTTTTCCGTTAACCAGCTGTCGCTCCCCTATGAACACAACCCTCAGAAGTCTAAACTTGGACGAATTAAAGATTAACGAGGTCTTACCTTGAAACGTGTGATTCCTAACAGGGATTGTACGATAGCAAGTAAAAATCGATCATTCAGCCTGTGGTTTGAACCATCGACTCACACATCAGTCGATTGGCTTAGTAAACAAAGCACCCATGTCGAACCGACCGGCTACCAACCAGAGAATAGAAGAATATAGTAAGAATATAGTAAGAATATAGTAGAATATAGTATAGTAGTAGAAGGATAGAAGTAATATAGTAGTAAGGATAGAAGAATATAGTAGTAGATAGAAGAATAAGAATAGTGATAACAAAAATATCGAAAACATGCATATTATAGTACAACCGATAAAAATAATAATAATAATGAATGGAAGTGTCAACAAGAAAGTAATAAACATCAAAAGATATTTACCCTCATTGCATATACATTCATTGATTGATACAGTTACAATAATTATCTTGTTGAAATAGAACCCAGCTTACTCAAAAAGTTAAAATGAACAGTATACGGTTGTCCGGGGTTGAATGCCACATTTTTTGTCTTTTGCATTTTTAGTGTTCTTTTTCATAAATTATCAATGATATTTTCATATCAACAGATAATGTTTTTATACTCTTTCAGAAAGAAATATTCTTTTTTTCTCCAACGTCATCCATAAAGGAAAAATAACAATTCTGTGTGACTTTTAACCCCGAGCCGCAGATAGTTGTCACAGTATCTGAGGCAGGTAGTCACATAGGTAATTGAGGGGTATGAAAAACATTCATTGAAAGTGGAATAATATACGTGATTAATTATATTTATGAAGAGATAAAAGTGTCTCATTCGTAGGAAAAAGCATATTTGCTCCAAGGACTTTTTGAAGTCGTAAAAATTTGCAAAATGCTATTGACGATAAATTAGGAAATTCCCTCTGCATTATTATCTCTTACATTCGACTTACAATTTTCAGAAAGAGGTTCCGAGTGTAATATCGTCGCTATACATACAGTCCACTTAATTAGATTTTGAATATTCAAAAATATTTTTGAATTTCAAAAAATATTCCAATTTCTGAGAAAAAAGAGTTGATTCAACTGTAGTAATTAACCCGTTTCGTATTTAATTTATATTTTGATAATTTTTGACGCCTCCATTTGTATGGTAGGGTATTGCATATGATTTTTAATAAGTTTAATTCACGTTTTGTGAGTTGAGCCCTCAAAAAATTTTCAAGGGCTTCATTTTTTACATCTCCAATTTTTCAATTCTCATTGCAACAGCCTCCTCGATGAGCCTTTGAAAGGTCTTACCCCTAAAATAGTTATAAAGCTCCAATATTGTAATAGTATTTGGGAAGCTGACACGTGTAATAAAAAGCCTGCCTAAATTGACTGTGATTTCCACTTCTCTAGCGCTGAACATTATCAAACACTTGCTAAAAATCTTCACTCATTGCAATGTTGTCTTCCGTTGGGTTCAGAAAATAACACCGTCCTCTAGTATAATGCTACTTGAAAGTGCCATTTTTGTGATGTGTTTTTTTGCAAACTTAGGTGAGTCTTTTAATTTATACAGTACCCATGTAATAGTAAGGATGAATCCTTCGAACATGTTTATACTCATTTAAAAAAGGCTGCTATACTTTTCATAGTGTTGCCAAAGATAGCGATTTCAGAAATTATGTGATTGTTACTGTAGCTTCATAATTTTCTTTTTCATTAATGTAAATCGTCGGTTATGAATGGTACTCCAAGAAAAATATATTGAAAATTGTGTTGCTGTCAAGCCTACTAAAAATAAATGTGATTGTCATTTCGAAAACAAGAAACGCAACCAGAATAGAAACCTTTTATCTCTGTGAAGATTTAATTTCAGTCATCTCCTGATGGTGTTAGCTTGGTTAGCAAAATGCGCGTCGAAAGACAGTACTTAACTTTTGGCGTGAGAAAAGAGGTTTTCAGAAACAAAACGTTCAAACTGTCCACCATTTTAGGTTATCTATAATCTAGCTTTATCACGCTTATATCTCGTAGCATTTCTCTGTTCCACTGGACACCATTTCATAAAACTTAATGAAGTCGGACCACGAAATAATTATTTATTCAATGAATACATCACTGCGAGATTTTCACTGAACAGTTTTACAAAAACGCAACACGTGTTTCGCTATGCAATAGCTTCTTCAGGTGTATTTATACAGTATACCCTTATTTGGAATAACGCAATCGAGAAACATGGCAAATGAAGAGCTGTTGCGCTTGATATTTCTAAGACATTAGACCGTGTGTGGTATGACGGTTTGCTGGCCAAACTTCGATGCTATGGCTTTGTAAAAAAGTAATTTAATTTCATGATGAAAAGAGAAATGAAAGTGTGTATGTTTTTCACCACTTTCATTTGTAACTAACGTTACTGATGCAGTAACGTTAGTTACAAATAAAAGTGGTGAAATCATAGAAATTTTCATTTCTCTTTTCATCATGATCTCCTACCACATAGTAACGGCTACGTGGCAATTTATTAGAATTTAATTTCAATAGCATCATTTTTCGTTTGACAGGCAAAATATATAATTTTGTGCCACATCGACTTTCCATGTTCATGAGCCACTCGAAGATATACCTATTTAAAATATATTTCTTCCACTAATACTGTTCAACGGAGGCCACTTTAAATTGTGTAACGAATTTCAATATATTTAATCCAAAGTCATTACCCAAATTTATGAATATCTCTTTGGCCATTATTGAAATTTTGCGTTAGTGAAATGAAAAAATAGAACAACGTAACAAACGCAGAATTCAAGATAATTTGATTCATTTCCATTGCATGTCTTTTTTACCTTGACCCAATGATGGTTCGTAGATAGTTTGGTAGGATGAATTAGACTAATTGTGTTCATTCGTTTATGCAAAATAATATGAATTTCGATGAGAAAAATATAATAATCATACCAATTACAACAATAAATTACGTACAGGATACAGAATATATTTTTCTCACTTTCAAGCTAGTTGGAGAATTGAGAAATGTTTATTTATGTTATTACTTACTGAAGGTTTGATGCATCAGTATTAGTCAACAAATTACGAATAATATCATCACAAATTGAGAGGGCTTAATTGGAGACTGGCTGTAAGTCTTATTATCTAAAATAACAATCAGTTCAAGCCAGTCTCAAATTACCTACATTGTAGGCTAATGGACGTACACCTATCAGAAAACAACTGCTCCCCTGGCTAATACCACGAAGGGCGTTGAAGTTATTCCTGCATATAAGGAACATATTTCAAACAGATATGCTGTTGGCGATTCAGACAATGGCACAATCAATCATATTTAAGTTAACAACGATAGTTGATTTCATCATATTTTCATAAAGTTATTTGCTTTTGTTGCCAATATAAATTTAGTAATAAATTCATTTGTTCAAAAAGTTTGGGAATAGTACAGAAATGAAGTATTGTAACCTCACACCTGAATAAATCTTATTATCAGGCTTGTATTTTCCTAGCAATCTTCCTTCAAGGAAAACGATTGGGCGGAAAACCATCTGAATTCATGAAAAGATATTAGATAATCCAAGTATACAACAGCCTATTGAAAAGCTAATTAGTGAACCTTGGCCCGATTAACAGGGCGTTCAACGTGGTTTAAAATGATGTTTGCGAGTTATGATACACTCGTATGAAAATGATTCATCTTCATTGATATATTCTGCTGATATGTAGCAGGAATGAAAAAATTACGTTCTAATGCAGAACCAAGTTTACCTGGATTGGAAATGAAACATTCCGGAAAGCTATTAGCCGACTTGATGTAGACTCGAAGTGAAAATAAACAAACATAAGAAATACATTTTCAGGTATTAGTGTGAAAAAACAACTGGAAAGTGAAGTAACAATTATTTGAAAGTGGTTTACAACGTTTGTTATGAATATCAGGACCAGAATAGTCGGTTATAAAAGTGAAATACCTAATATGCGAAATGTGAAATTGTGAAGAGTAAATAATGAGTTAAAAATCTGATAATAAGAAAGTTATATTATAAACTAAACACACTTTTGGACATTGATTGAATGTATTGAATAATAGGTCAAATATCAATAACATACGAATGAAAAAGAAACAGTGAATACACTCAAAACGTCGTGAAGTAAGTTGGTTGGGAATATTTTTTGTATCATTTTTCAATTGTTTTGTAATTATTTTATTTTTTCAATTTGTCTACTTTTAGACACAACCCGTCGGCAAACATTTCTGTCAAACGCTTTGAAGTTTAGAAAATGCTACAGAGTCTCAGCTTTTAGAATATACACCTATTGAAAAACTTTGTATCCTGCCTCGTGTTCAATTTGGCTTAACAATATTTTGTACCACGGCCTTGTTGGATCTTGTGGATAAAATTGTCACAGCAATAGACGAGTGGCATTATACAGCTTTGATTCAGTTGATCTCAGGCAGAGTTTTTGATATTTTTGTAACATTTATGCATTACCGATTTTACATTACAACGGTGTGTTAGCTTTGGTTGAAATATTGCTTGGAAAAAGAACTAAGAGGTCAAAAAAGGAACACCGCACTCGTAAAATACAACACTTCTCTCAACACGCGTTTCACCAACTAAGTTAACGTCTTCAGAAGATGAATTGAATTGGTTGCGTAACACTAACTTCATTTATTTATATCTAACAAGGAGAACCTCCGTTTTCATTTCTAGTAGCTGATCAAGAATAGCAAGAAATACAATGGTTCGTAAATGAGTAGAGAATGGTTTCTTTGGAATGCCGGAATGAACAAATTTGGGCAATATCCAATCATTCTATAGCTATTCTCCAAGGTGTGTCCTTTGAAACGAGTTTCACTAGCTCATTCAGTCTGACCTACATAATTTTTGTCGCAGTTCTCGAAACATTCGAAGAAATCATATCTTCTCAGTTTTTATCATTCGTCTTAACAACACAAGCAATTTTTTAAGTTACTTCATGTTCGGTTTAATATCCTCTTTGGAGTTCAGTTGGATTCTAGCAGTTTTCTAGTTGATGATTGCCTGCATCAAACTCAAAAGCAATGAACGAACTGTATTCGGTGTAAAATCGCATATAGGTGTACTGTAACCTGCGCAGTTAGCTATTTTTGGAGCAACAGAATCGACTTCTGTGGAAGTACTAATGCTTGTATAAAGTAATATTACAACTGGATACGTTACTAGCTTCATCAATTATTGAGAAAATTGGGAATTCAGAATGTGTTCGAAATGGAAACTAATTTTAATGTTACAATCATACGAATGAATGAAATAGTTAAACAAAAGCCATTAGTATTAGTACCTAAATTAATACCTACTAGGTGCTAAAGCTATTCAATATCGAAACAAAAGTTATTGTTTAATTTATACCTAACTATTCACTCAAAGATTTCGAGAACTCATTTCATTGAAGAACAATTGAACAATCGTTTATTGTTGTTGAAAGTTAGGTTAGTCGTATTAGCAAATATGTAGGTACTTGAAGAAAAAGTCTGTGCAATAAAATCAATGTTCTTTCATTTCGAATAACATTATTTATCTTGTCTCTAGAAGTTGACGATGTGTATATCTTAATACAACTTTTTTTTTCAGGTTTCTCTCAAGATTTTGGTTATGACGGAACGATTGGTAAGAAACAGAACGGATTTCAAAATTCTTATAAAAATAGTGAGAAAGTTCGTAAAATAAATTCATTTGGACAAGCAGATGAGAAGTGACGAAGGAAAGTTTAGCAAATATATCGTTGATTCGTTTGCTTGATTTATAGTTATTATATTTAGTTCGATATATTGCAATTGATTTGTGTACCGTAATATTGGAAAATTAAACAATTATTTATCAGCATAGCCCCTCCTTGTGAATGATTATTGTGAGATGTGAAATGTTGAGAAATATCATATAAACGTTTCAGTTTCTAAAAATTGAACGGGACTGTGCGGTATTTGATCAAAATTCTTATTGAAAAAAAATACAGTTTACTTTAAGGTTTTCATATGAACTTTTTCCTTATCTACTTCCAGCTGATGCGTCCTGACTCATGCTTTTGTTTTAAATTGAATGAGTAAAGCGAAAATCTCCAATGAAGTGTATCAGAAAGATTCAGTTTCTAATTTTGCTTCTCCCTATATGTATTTGCTAACTGACATCTGAGTTGATAAAAATGACATGCAATTATTGTAAACACGTCAATAGGATCTGATGAAATATAATGTAATGGGTTCAAATCCACCTTGAATTGTGATCTGAAAATTAATGCAGTAACTTTAAAAATCTGAGACTATCCCACTTCGGTAACATTTCTCAAACCAAATTTGTGAGGTTCATTTTTACGAATTTTTCAACCAAAAACCAAGAAAAACTCAAACGGCATCAACTATAATCATCAAAATGCCTTACACAGACTCTTTTATTGAAACAATGACTATTTGAAATGGAAAAGGATATCGATTTTAGGTCCAAATTTCTGGGGCGAAAAATACCAAAACTGTGGCCATGGAAAACTTCAAAGCCCTATAGATATTGAAGAAACGGATGTTATCGTGCAGAAATTTCCTCCTCTAATCTTCAAAAATTTCGATGAACCATTGGAAAGCGTACATCTGAAAAACAATGGACATACTGGTAAGTACAGTCAAAGGCCAATAAAACCGTCGTGTTCAGTTCAGGAACTGATTGCGATTTGAGTGTTGAAATTCGATATTGGTGCAGTTATTATTACTTGAAATATCTGTTACCTATTCAAAATGTGGCGTATACAAATACACTTTAATTTGATAAAAAATACTCCAAACTGATTTGATTGTTGCTACTTCAAATACATAATAAATCATATCATACGGGGGTAATTCAAAATTTTCCAAAAGAAAAAAAATTTTAATAGTAGGCCATGAATTCGTATCTGAACATAACTTTCAATTCTAAGCAACTTTTCTCTTCAACATATTTCTATATTTTTTGAAATAAGGGTACTTTACTCTTGAACGAACTTTATATTTTTTAGGCTATCCTGTATGGTGTTTGTCATAATGCCATTTCAGGTACACTTGGTATAGTTTTGGAACATGCACCAACTTTTGTCCAGAATGAAATTTTCTGAGAAAACGATAATAAAAAAGTTTCCCATTTGTTAGTGGACCTGTGGACCACACTGTGTATGTGCCGATTTACAATAAATTGAAAAATCGTGCTTGTCACTGACTTGTGTTATTGTCAAGTCCAAAAAAATTATTGAGTCGTCCTTTTGCATCTCTGTTATGAATGTGACAGAAGGGTGGAGGGAACTGATAAAATTCAAAAAGTTAGTCAACTGTCTGTTCGTTCCTATGAAACATACCAGGATATCATTGACATATCTATACCAATACTTGAACTTGAACCGTCCCGTGGAAATCTCACATAAAGTCTTCCTTGAACTGATTTGACTTAATCGGAGATCGCTTGTTCAAGGGCAACAACAGGTCTGTTTGAGGGCAATAACAAATGATGTTTTCAGCTGCCCAAAGCTTATAACCAAAGAATGAATCAGCAATGAAGCAGTGCCCGCAAAATTCTCAAGGTTGACAAAGAACCGCAGAAAAGGAGGATCGAAACATTGCAACAAGGACGCGACCTTGGCCCCCGAAACAGAATTACCGGTTTCGCAGATCCGCCCCATTTGCTTCCCTGTCCGCATCATATAAATTTAATGAAAACCGTGCGAATGTTTCTGATACGCTTCCAAGAGAAAACGAAGAAGACTTTCCCGCTGTGCGACTTCTGACCTAGATGTTTCGGCAAAGCGCGTTGCTTTCAAGTGAACTTGTTTTGTTCCTTTAATTGATTTTCTTAGTTTCGGTACACAACTTGACGGCGTTTACTTTTATTTTTGGCGACGGTGTGGGACGGACCTGATGTATGTCGGGGGGCGAGAGAAGTTTTAGCTGAATTATGTGTCAGTTTGATAGATGTAGTTTATTGGTGTTTTTGGGCAAGTGTACAGAGAATACGGTAGTAGCACAGTTATTATTGGTTTCCTCGATCTTCATCCGTCCCAGTTATATGGCAACTAGCGACCCATTTCCAGCTCCGCACTGGTATAGTCGAAGTAACCGATATAGTAATCTTAAAGCTATCGGCGAACTCAAAGGCCAAAAAACCAATACAAAGATATAATGCCGCTACGAATTAGTCCACGTGTACTGAATAATTGGCGGTTCGTATTGGATAATGTTTACTAACTGAGTTTTATGATTGGCTGAAGAGTCATAAAATTAAATTTAAATTCATGTCACGGTGACCGATAGAATGTGAGGATGGTGGAGGAGAGTCGTGTTGTCAATGTTCAGTTCAGGAACTGATCGCGATTTGAGTGTTGAAATTTGATATTGGTGAAGTTATAATTACTTGAAATTTTTGTTATTTGTTTAAAATGTGGCGTCCTTGGACAAGTACGAATAGTAACAACGAGTGTGATAACAACGCAGAGTTTTTCCTGTGTAGTGATTCCAATAGCGCTGGTGTCTCAATGTATATAAGAATCTACATATCAAGTTGGGTTTCGAGGGAAAAAAACTATTACAAGCAACATCAGATTTGACCGAAACTTTTTTCTCAACTGTACGTAAAATAGTCAAAAACAAACCTTATCAACGGAAGACGCGATTTGATGCGGGATTACTAAAACCTTTAGATGTATCTAACAAAATCATTAACAAAAACAATATACGACTAAAGCAATGAGATCATAAGGAAGAAATTGAATACTTCCAGCCATAACGTGAGCTGCTGTGACAAAACTCTTCAAAATTGGATAAAAAAACTAGGATTTAGATTCAAAATAATGAATAAACGTCAAGCAGTTATGGAAAGCAGAAGAATAATGAAATTGCGTAACAAATACTTAGACGAAATAACTAAATATAGACAAGAACAACGGCAAATTTTCTATTTGGACGAAACTTGGTATGACACTCACAACACAGTTACGAAAGAGTGGACTGATGGTTCAAGAAGGTGTACACTTGTCGTAAGAACATGGAAGCTAATATTTTTGAGGAATGGTTTGAAAACATATTGATCCCAAATTTGGATGCGAATAGTTTGACAGTTCTTGACGTTTCCTATCATTCGCGACAGCTCGAATGAAAATTCGAGGAAAGATGAAATACAAAGTTTTTTAATGGATGATTTCAAATCAAAACATTTGGTTTTTCAACCAAT
>WOGO01003341.1:0-14479 GCA_015342085.1 Leptinotarsa defecta | reverse complement strand
TCAAATTAAGTACTGCTTCCTCAAGCTGTGGTGTTCGTACTTCTCGATGGCGACCACAATCCTGCGTTCTTTTGTCGAATGAACCATATTCTCGTAAACGTTGATGAAGTCGAGCAAATATTCTATGTGAAGGATGCTGCCGTTGAGGATACATTCCAGCATATCTTCAAGAAACTTCTAACCCATTCCCCTGCGACAGACCGTGAACGTAATGCATATCAGCCATTTCCTCATTCGTGTATGCCATTTTAATAAAAAGTGAATTATTAAAGTAACAAATTAAGAACATACAACAACACACAATCAGTATTAATTCAATTTCGAAAATTGACAAACTGACAGCGGCATACCAATTTAATTGTCACTATCTCTAATAGCGATCTACTAAATAGATAAGTTTCGTATTTTCGCATTTATGACGATGTATCTCTGTAGTTGTTCCTAAAAAAATTTTTTGCTGCGAACTAGTTTATTTTGGGCAAAAAACCCAAGAGACATTTTATCTTTAGAACGAGAAAGGCTATCGAAAATAAATTTTTAAATGGTAGACAAATGATAAGACAAAAAGTTACATTGGAAATAAATTATAGGGTTTGTTTTCCACCCCTTACAACCATGGGGTAAACCAAAGTGTCCGGCTGTGTCTTTTCGGTAGTACAAAACGTCAGGTTAATTTCAATATTCTAACTTTTTTAGTGCTTGTGAAAAAAAATTGTTATACAAATTTTATGTACCCCCTTTAAGGGCTGTATCTTAACAAGGGATGCTCCAATGAAATTGCTTTATATGAAAGATCCTATCTTTTTACGATGAGGAATCACCTCCTTAAATATTTTGCACTTATTTAGTTACACCCTGTATTTTGCAGCCGTTATATATAATTGAATCCTTAACGAGAGTGGAAAATGGTAATGGTAATTTGAGATGCCTACTTTGACGGGTGACGTTTCTGTAATGAAATTTTGTTTTGTTCATTTATGAGACACACTGTTTCAAGTACGAATATTGACACTACCGTGATTATGTTGTCTGCTCGAATCGCGAAATTTTAGTGTACAGAGATATCTCAGGGCTCTTTTTGGTGAAACAAAAACATTTTGAAGAACAGTACCACCGCACACATCCCAGAATGAGAAATCCTATCGCAAATGTGATTCTATGAAGGACTAGTTTACTGTCTTTGCAGTTGAATATTCTAGTTCGTTCGCAGCAATCTTCACAACATAACAACCAGAAGACAATATTCAAGTTTTTGACGTGTTCATTGAATTTAAGATCGTTGTCAATGTATAGTCCTGGAAATTCAAATCACACACTGTTTTCAATAATCTGGTGGTTTAAAGAAATATCAGCAACTGCTCATTTGAAAAACATTACTTGCGTGCGGCCAGATAAATATGTCGTAAACCATGAATGTGCTTCATTTCGAAATCCGTGACAGTGCAATGTTGTTATATAAGAGTAGGTAATGACAAAATGTAATCAGATAAATTAATTTAGTTGAATATAAACTGGTATTCAACACAGTTTGAAATTCCCCACGAAACGATCATCATTATATTATATAGGGTCGTTAGTCAAGTGCTTCCTATTTTTAAATTCAAATCAAAGTTTGTGTGACATATCATCGACTTCTTCATTAAATTGGAAGACCTATTGATGCCATTATGTGTGTAATATAAAATCGTTCGAATGTCCGCCACGACTTCTCTGGGTGGAAGGTGGAACAAATTCTGAACTTCCGAGTTTTCATGAATCTGCCGCATAAATCAGGCAAAATTTGACCGATCGCATGGGTTGCATTGGTTTTGAGAACCACGGAGGTATGCGACTTAAGAAAATCCCACAAGAAAAAGTCTAAGTCTGGGTGGGGAGTTAACATCACATCCACGTGATATGGCAATACCCCCAATTCGTGCAGAATATCTAATCTGGCATTAGCTATGGTACGTATCTCCGTCCAGTTGAAACCACATGTCGTTGATATCCAGAGCATCCAATTCAGGCCAAAAGAGGTTGGTAATCATCGACCTACAGTGCTCGCCGTTGACAGAGATGACCTGGCCAACGTCGTTCTCAAATGAATATGGATTTTTTAACGCTGCCACCCCAAAATCAACACCAAAAAGTGACTTTTTCGGGATGCATTGGACACTCTTGGATCTCAAATGGATTGGTATCGTCCAAAATTTGACATCTTTGTTTGTTCACGTACCCATTCATCCAGAAATGGGTCTCATCGCTGAAAATGAGTTTTCGATGAAAATTAGGGTCAGTTGCAAACTGTTCCAGAACCTATTTAGCGAACGCACGTCATTGTTTATGGTCATTTTCTTCACCTTCAGTTCCTGGGTTAGTTGAAATTTGTACAGGTGCAGGCTCAAGTCACGATGCAAAATTTGTCAAGTCTGCGGAAGGCCGAGTGCTTGTGAGCGTCGCGGAATGGACTGACTCGGCTTCTCCTGCACACTCTCACAGAGAGTATCGATGTTTTCAACAGATCTTCCCTTTCGTCGACGTATGGGTATCGGTCGATCGTTCATGGTGATTTAACAAAACAGACTGAATAAATGACAACTAATTTGACAGATGTAGCTTCAAGAAGATGGCCGTTATCAATTGTCAAAGTTCGGAAGTGCCGTTACAAGTGTAAATTTAATAAAAAAAATCGTTTGCCTTGTTACCGACTTGATGTTTGGTTCTCTACTGTTGAGTAGAAAACACAAATTCAACTCATACACTCATGACAAGCACTAACGATATTTCAAATACATTTTTCCATTAGGTTTTCTCTCTTGATTTATTTGCCCATTACCGCAACTCAACAACCAGCTCCGCTTATTTCCCTTTGCCAAAAATCATTTAATTCCATCGCCAACTAACCGCGAACGATAAAAATGATTTCTTACCTTAGTGTTACCGAAGAAGGCGGTGAGCCGCTGCTTTATTTGTTTTTTGTTCTGGTCTCCCTCATGAAGGGACTGCATCGAACTTCCCACATTGGGCTCTTCGACGCTCGAACTGGAAAAACCGCCCGTTCGCGGGCGATAGTTCTGAAAATGAAAAAAATTGTTACGAAACATACTGAAATTTGATCAGGAGAAATCATAAAGTGACAATTTGATATATTCTATAAAATCTCAACACCCAACAGATATAGTAAAATCATTCGAGGTACAATGTACTTGGAATTTATCATGAACTTGACAGTCTCAAAATTGGGGCTCTATAAAATTTGAATTTTGATGACAATAATTTCGAAAACAAATTACTTTGTATATAAAAATAACACTGTGCGCTGTAAACAGATCTATTTCTTTTTTTTTCAAGTGAGAGGTGGCAATGTGCACAAGTCTGTATGCAGTCCATCTAGCCTCTCTTTTCAAAAAAATGTGGAGAGGAGGTAGATCTAGAGGGATCTCCATGGCCTCTGACAAGTGAGTGGTAACTCAATTAAACAAAAAACTATTCACCACTCAAAATGAGGCCTGACATTTTAAAATTATCTCACAATTCGTGATATATATTTGATGTGATCAGGAAGGTTCCCATAACATGGATTTTTTTAATAGCTTTATTCAAAGTTTGACTTTGGCATCAATTCCTGCTTCTATTGTAATAAAAAATAACCTAAAAAAATAGTAGTGAAAGAAGAAAGAAAAGTCTGGGATTTGCGAAGTAACCTGTGCGGATTACGATAAAATATATGTAATCTTCATTCTTTATTCATTCATTCAGCCACATTAGAGAGTATTATTCTATTTGTGATAGGTCCAGGACATAATAAAATAAAATGAAATAAAATAAAATACACATTAAAAACAAAACTACAATTTACAATATATTCCCTCATTTCAAATTATTCAGAATTAAATTGGGTGAACAGTGCTCCCCAATGGCATGTGTTGTAGTGATGTGTTTGTTATGACACTATGTAGTTTCTGATGAACTCACACCGGCCTCCAAATACTTCCCCATCGAGTAGAAGTAGTGTGACATCAAATATTTTCGAAATAGTACCTTGAACTTATAGGTAGATAGTTCCTCAATATGCACTGGCCATTCATCATTCATTTCACGTCTAAGGTATTACGTTCAGAAATCAATAAACGACGTCTAGTTGGCATAATTGTGATATGAATTATTTATTTCAAATTTTTTTTATTTATATGAATATCCAGAAAACAATTGAGGATATAAATACACGGTAAGACGAGTATTTCTAGGTTTTCAAATATGGGGCGACAACTGTCACTATAATTGGCTTTAGATATTATTCGTAAAGCTCGTTTCTGGAGTCTAAAAATTCTCACAGAGCGTTTCCCCATAGAGTTACACCGTAATTATTGTGAGAGTGGAATAAGCCAAAGTAGACTGTTTTCAAAACTGCCAGGTTAGCAAATCTCCTCAGTTTCCGTAATATGAAGAGAGATGAGTTTAATTTTTCACTTGGGTGATCAATATGCGCTGACCATTTTAATTTGTCATCCAAAACAATTCCAAGTAGTTTAACTTCTGAATTATTGGCAATCGTATTGTTGGTTGAAAAAACAATGTTGGTTAGACTGAACGGACTATAATAGCTCGCCACAGCATTGCTCATGCTCATGGTCGCGGATGATGAGAGATCAGAAATGAGAGATTATTATTATTATAATAAAGTGTTTTTCGAATACGTTATGGATTTTTATCAAATATTGCCCAATTCCATTAAATGTCTAATTATTATTTTTATGTGGTATTAACTTGTAAATTTATCAGACTCGGTACATTGGTCTTTTATTTAGCTAAACTTGGAAAAGAGAGAAATATAAATTTCCTGAATGGAATTAATTCAAAAAGTTTGGAAGTTCAATTGAAAATTATAAGAAGACATAGCTTACGCTCGACGAATTATCTAAATACCAACAAAACTAAAATCATCAGTCTAATGGCGAAACTATTTAACCCTTTTGAACATGACGCAGAAAACATTATAAATTCCACCCCAACCGGTTTATTCACCGGATTTCATACTGGGAAACTTCGCAACTTCGGGCATATATCTTTCATGAAAACATCATGTTAATCCGATGCCCCTATTCATTACATGGAATCCCGTGACATACTTTTCAATTGTTTTGTTTGATTTGGGATTGACTTTTTTGAATTAAATAACGGCCGAGCAGCTTAATAAACCGGCTGTTACTAATCGGCGCCCCACAAGCATTCAATTTACTTCTTGATAACAACGTGTAAGCACAGAATATTGAATTATTCCAGACTGTGGTGTGAAGGTGAATCGGGATGATCCAGTTGGCTGAGATTACGTGAGTTTGGACACTTTACAACAATGCCTTGTTCGGGTATCAAAATGAATACCTAGCTTGTGAGCCTGGCAATCTCTTTGTGTCCTTTTGACTTCACGCTAACTGAACAACTATGAGCTGTTCTTGAAAATACCTACAAATATAAAACTAGATACTATGAGTAGACTGAATTTCGATTACAGTGAAGATTGTCTTTTTGAAGTTCTCTCATTCTATTACTAGCTATATTTTTCAAACATATCAAGATTTATTATAGTGCTATTCATTATCACTGTCATTGAAGCCATGATAAAAACCAACATATGGAGAAACTAAAGGAGTAGTAACGTGAAATAAATAATATAAGACGTCCGGCTATAAAATAACGAGACTGGTTATGAAAAAGGGTTATAGTATACAAATCATTCTACAGGCCTTTAAGAGCCCTGCCGTTTTTTGCTTTACCACTTGCGTCGACTCAAATCGGGTCCCTTTAAAAGCAGATTTTATCTTGCACGGTGCCAAATCTGGCGAGTACGGCGCGTGTTCGAGCACTAGAGTATGTTTATCGGCCAAATACCGCTTCACAGAAAGAGCGTTTTGGGCAGGTGCGTAGTCCTGGTGCAAAATCTACAATCTGATCTTCCACAACTCGGGCCGTTTCTTACGAACTCGTTCTCGCAGTGTTGCCAAAACTGACAAATAATAAGTTTGGTTGACAGTCTGACCCTCTGGAACTCATTCAGTCATTATAATACCGTTAATGTCGAAAAAACCGATCAATATTGCTTTGAATTTTGATTTGGACTCTCTTGCTATCTCGGTTCTTACTGAAGCGCTTACACCACTCAAAAACACGCGCACGAGATAGAGAATTGTACCTATCGGCCTCTTGCAACAATTCATAGCACTCAGAAAGTTTTTTTTTCAATTTAAAGAGAAATTTGAGATTGATACGTTGCTCCTGTTTTTTGTCATACATGGTTTTTGGTACGAGAAAAAAATAGGTTCATTTCAAACCGCCACAGCACAAATACTATAATAGTGACAAAAATATGTTTTGTTACTGAATAGAGACGATTTCCAGATTCCCAACGCAGTACTCGTTTTTTCCCCACCCCTCTAGGTCTCATTATTTAATAGTCGGACCTCGTATATATTGCATTTCAATTCATTGCATTTTTTCTCTTTCATTCATATGTTTATGAGGTTTCAGGCATTCTATCTTGGTCCTTTTGGTGAATTCAATCATTATTGATTTCATTGGCCTTTGTTTCTTCCTTTCTCGGACCATAATATTCAAGGTCTGCTGCATTAGTCCCATCATGATTCTACTATCTGGGCTAAGAAGTCTCCATCCTAATACATAGATGGCGCTTATTACATTCACCACTTTTTCAGATAGTACTTACCTTCAAAAGGAAGCTGTTGAAATGTTATGCTGACATATTAGTCAGGGAAGCTATGGATTACGCTATAGACGACCCCTCTCGATATAGAAGGCCCCGACACTCTGTCGTATGAGGCCCCTATATCCTCCGATGAAAGATGAACAACGTTTTCATCCAATTCACCCCATCCAGGCAGGGGTACATCGTGAAGGGCGGTACTGATGTCTGAGGACATTCTTGCCGCCATACCAACAACACCCATTCAGTTATGACCCGTTTGTCCTTCTGACAAACATCAGTTAAAAGGGTAAGGGAGCTGGTCTCCAATCCTGAACGAAACCAAGATGTCGTCAGCGTACATCACTCTCACAACAACTCATAACATAGCAGAGCCCAAATCATTTCATAACCTATGTTTCACGTTCGGTTATTACACTCAGCTGTTTCTGGTTTGACAGTTTGACTTAACTTTCTACTGTCACCGTAGAAGTAAACACTTCTATACGGTGCTACTATGCTTTGACATTTGACTAGCGTCACAGAATAGAAAGGTTTTTATCTCACAGCAACAATATATTTTATTGTTCTGAGGTTTTTATTCTGTGGTTAGCGCCTTAAATTGGTAGAAGTTTACCATTCTGTGCCCTGTGGTAGAGTAGTTGATATCAAAGAGTACACCAGGTGTACTCTTTGGTTGAGATAAATTATTTTTGGGAAGCACACAAGAAACTACAACGATTCGTGTGAATAGCTGACACGAATTTTTGTTTAACCACAACTTTACGTTTGAATCTTCAGACCATGAGTCCTAAAATATTCCTGTATCTTGAATTGAACCTAGATGTAGCCCCCACCGTGATAATTCAGAATTTCATTCACCTGTCAACTTTTTTATTTGTTTTTTATTTGAATGTTAGGTTCTACAATTTTTTGCAATTTGTTTTTATCGTCCTTATCTTTTCCATCAGAGATTATTTTTCTTATATTTTCCAAGAAACCTGTTTTAAAGTGTCAGTCGATCCCCTTTTAAATTTTGATAAAATAACTATTTTTTGGGTTCACGGAAATGGAGGAAGCATTCAAAATAAGGGATAAAGCATCCTTGGAGAAAATCATCTGCAATAACTGTAAAAATCTCCTGAACGTGAGTCCGGTATTTTGCGTCAAGGAGGGGGATTCCATCATAGAAGTCTGTGGAAGGTGCAACGACAAATTGAAACAGGACGAAAATGTATGGAGGCAGCATACCTATGAAAATCTGGCTCAACTCTTCACTTATCCTTGCGCTAACAAAAAATTGGGCTGCGAGGCTCTTCTCAAATGGAACCAGGTTCTGGACCATGAACTAATTTGTGAATATCAAAAGATAATTTGCCCCCTGTCACATACCGAACTCTTTCCAGACAAAGGTTGTGATTGGATAGGATTGGTGAATAGGTAGGTTTTTCACTATTCATTTTGTTTAAGAAAAAACAACAGTGAAAATAAATGATATAAATTTATTTGTACATCGTGATTTTACTGATATATTTTCAGATGAAACTTTGCAAGCTTGTTCCAACAAAAATCATAATTGATTTGTATGTTTTGATTAGTGCTTTCCCATTAATAAAAAGGGAATATCTGAATGTGGAATTTTCATGAAAAGTGTATGTTGAAAATATCTATTATTGTTACAGTCTCAACAACCACATCGAGTCATCGCACAAGGACTACATCAAGACCCCTCCTGAATTGGAATGGCACGACTGCTCTGAAAGCAATCACATTTTCTTCACCTATGTCGGGATTAAATTAGTTACCGTTGTCATCAAGTATGACTCCAAAAACAAATTCTACTGTTTGCTGATGTTGAATGGCAACAGTATCGAGAGCCAGTGTTACCGCTACCAATTGGAATTATACAATGAAAGCAGAAAAGACTCTATAATACTGCGCAAATCCAGTCTCCAGCCACTAGGTAGGACTACTAATCTATTTTTTGATAGAGCTGACTGATACTTGATGAAAATCTAGATTTCTAAGAAAAACTCATAAAACTGGAGAATAATGAATACAATTTTATCCAGGATCTATCATAGGTACCAATTTCCTCGTTGCTAACTGAACTCAATAAAGGGAATAATTCAAATCTTTTTGACCAACGAGCAATAAATCAGAATTTTCTATTCGAAATACAATACATAATAATCGTGATTGAACTTGTGCCCCTCTGCCAAAATTCGTAAAATTACTTCTATGTTCTTTCATTCTTTTGGAGAAAGTTCTTTTGGTTTGTCCGATATTTAATTTTGGTGCACGATACTTAGACTCCTGCTTTCATTCACTAGTTATACTGAAGACTGTCTGTCTAGTCCGAATTAACAGAAACCTAAATACAGACAGAGCAGCACACAGTCACCAAATCAAGAAGATCCACATAAGTGGATAGAGATCTAATTCTCAAGTCTCTTCCTAGTTTTCACAAGCTATAGGTGTGCATATATGTATGTATGTAGGTGTGTATGTATGAAAGTGTGTATGTGTATAGGTATGTATGTAGGTGTGTATGTATGTAGGTGTGTATGTATGTATGTAGGTGTGTATGTATGTAGATGTGTATGTATGTAGGTGTGTTTGTGTATGTATGTATGTATGTAGGTGTGTTTGTGTATGTATGTATGTAGGTGTGTTAGTGTATGTATGTATGTAGGTGTGTATGTATGTAGGTGTGTATGTATGTAGGTGTGTATGTAAGTAGGTGTGTATGTATGTAGGTGTGTTTGTGTATGTATGTAGGTGTGTTTGTGTATGTATGTAGGTGTGTTTGTGTATGTATGTAGGTGTGTTTGTGTATGTATGTAGGTGTGTTTGTATGTAGGTGTGTTTGTGTATGTAGGTGTGTTTGTGTATGTATGTAGGTGTGTTTGTGTATGTATGTAGGTGTGTTTGTGTATGTATGTATTTAAGTGTGTTTGTGTATGTATGTAGTTGTGTTTGTGTATGTATGTGTGTTTGTGTATGTAGGTGTGTGTGTATGTAGGTGTGTGTGTATGTAGGTGTGTTTGTGTATGTATGTAGGTGTGTGTGTGTATGTATGTATGTGTGTAGGTGTGTATGTATGTATGAATGTATGCAGGTAAGTGTGTATGTATGTAGGTCTGTATGTATGCAGGTGTGTATATATGTAACCTACAGTTGAAATTAACCTACTCTCTGAAATTTTGTTTTTTATACCTGCAAATGTTCTTTGATATTTTCTGAATTGCTCATTATTTTGTCTTGTGAACCTTGGAGAAGAGTGTTACTATTTACAATGATATGATTTTTTTCAAGGTTGCATGAAGGTGAATTTGGAAACCCCTTCGAAGATGATGCTCTTGGATATCGAGAAGATCAAGGATTTGCTGCAACACACCAATGTCGTGTACGGGCGATTCGGTATTGTTAAGAAAAACAAAAAGGAGATCATGCAAATTTGTAATGGGGGTATCAACGAGATTTCTCTGTCCCCTAAGTTGTTCAAGCCGGCCCCTCTTCCCATCGATGAGAATATTCTTCAGGAGCTGGAGTGCCCGGTTTGCAACGAGTTCATGATTCCTCCAATATATATTTGTCAAGCAGGTGAGGTTCAAATTTGTTCAAGTAATGTTGATAATAATAAAGCTCGAAGGGTGTAAACGTTCACGGCCGAAGATAACGGTGTGAAAGCTATTTTCCGCGATTTTTGACTGTGATCTGCAGGTTTTCATACTTGAAGTTTCGTGTACTACTGCGGTAGACATTTCTGCAATTCTGCAGCAAAGAATATGTGGGATGACGGCAAAAAAATGGAAGGTAGCTTTGACACCGTAATAAGGGTGACTAGTGTATTCATTTCGAGTTCCATTGATAGAAACAAAATACTTCTCAGGTCACAGTTTATGCGAAGGTTGCAAGTCCAGGATAAACACCTGTCCAAACTGTCGCTGCGAGCTTTCGAGCTCCCGTAACTTCACCCTTGAGAATTTAACCAGAAAAGTCCGGTATCCGTGCAGGAATAGAGAAATTGGATGCTCCTTCGTATCAACTTCGGACGGGATACGAGGCCACGACAGTTTGTGCGAACTAGCCGAAACCTTCTGCATACTGCAATGCGGTCACCAGTGCCTCAAGCCGGCGATGTATTCGCACATCATTGAAAAGCATCCCGATGATCTGATGCCGTTGAATACTGTTCACGTGCGGGACGTTTCCAACAAGAAGGAGTCTTTCTATGTGCTGTATGCCTTTGGGGATCTTTTCAGGTTCAGCATCAAAGGTGAGACATCTTTTTTCTCGAGCAGAATGTTTAAGTCCTGGCGGTGAAAGTGATTCTAACTTTTTATCGGCCTTCTTCGGGTATTTTCTCCTCGCCTTTATCAAGATCTAGGTGAAATGAAATGATTGAAATTCTAGAGACAGAAATTTTTCATGGCAATTCGTACAGCTTTTCTCTGTTCAACGGAAGTGCTGCATACCCTGTATGAACTCATTATATACTTTATTGTCCAAAGATTTGCATCTTATTGACAAAGTCTAAGAAATACAATGTGAAGATAGATAGATGATAGATGGATAGATGGATGATAGATAGATAGATAGATGGATAGATGGATGATAGATAGATGGATGATACATAGATAGATAGATAGATGGATGATAGATAGATAGATAGATGGATGATAGATAGATAGATAGATAGATGGATGATAGATAGATGGATAGATGGATGATAGATAGATGGATGATAGATAGATAGATAGATGGATGATAGATAGATAGATAGATGGATGATAGACAGATAGATGGATGATAGATAGATGGATAGATGGAAAGAAGATTTTTTTATAATTTTCGAGTATGCAGTCAATAAGGAGATAGTAAACTAAGTGAACTCTTTTTTCAATTCTAGCTTTCGAGTCTTTATTGGCTTTATTTAACACATTGTGAAATGTGTGACACTTACGAAAGTGAGGTTAGTAATCCCTTTGCCTCGATTTGTAAACATAACATTTCCCAAACGACAAACACTCTTGGTAAAAAACAACATGAAACTAGAAACTTTACATTATGTAATTATTGATTAGATTATTTGAAATAACCTCAGTATTTATTAAATCATAGTCTCACATCATAGTCAAGTCTCCATGGGAGACTATGATTTAATAAATACTGAGTTTATTTCAAATAATCTAATCAATCATTACATAATGTAAAGTTTCTATTTTCATGTTGTTTTTTGCCAAGAGTGTTTGTCGTTTGGGAAATGTTATGTTTACAAATCGCGGCAGACCACCCTCGTTTGTTTCTACCTAGTTTGAAGGATTTTTTTTTTCGTTTCTCAGGTTCCAATTTGAACCCGTACAAGTTCAACTTGCAACACATGGGCACGGTGGATGACGAGCCCAAATATCGCTTCCTCTTCCAAATAATTGATCAGTCTCCTCTCGCTACCTACATCAGCTTCAACAACATCTGCCAGAAGATGACGATGATCCCGAACACAGCCCATGCGACGGGAATAAGCATTCCGTGGAATTTGCTCAAGCCTATGCTTTACGAATCCAAATACTTTTACTATAAGATTACGATAAGCAAGTTAGTTGGTTAGTCGGTTCTAGTTTAGTATCCTCGTGTTTCGACACTGACCATCGTTACTGTTGAAGGAAACGAAGCTTTCTTCTTGTTATAGAATTTTATTTTGACGTTTTCGAGTTAAATTCGAAGGAAACAGAAAATTAGGAGTAGTTACAAACATTTTCCACCTTGAACGGAATTTGTAAGTTTATTGAAAGATAGAGTTAATTTCAAGTCTTGAATCGAAGAACCAGTCAGATTTCACTCCAGTGTTTTGTTTTTTAGCATCACTGGTGAGAATTGACTCTGTCGGTAACGACATTTTGGCCTTACGTGTCACTATTTTACGCAGCGCCCCCTACATATCACATCTACGTTGCTAATACAGTGATTTGTTGAACAGCTCTGCCTCATGGGTTGAGAACATGTCATTTTCGTGAGAAAAATGATATTGAAGTTCATTTCAACTCGTATTTCATTTAAAAATTATATCAAAACAAGTTATTTTGGTTTTCTTGATGCATTCATAAAAACGATATTTTCGTGATCGACGCCAGATGGCACCACAACGAAAAATGTTGTGTAACATACTTGAGCTTTGATTAAGTGATGATTTGAATATTATAAGATTCTTTCTATATATAGTTCTTTACAAATAACGAAGATTTTGTGATCTGCGCTAGATGGCGCCACAGCGAAAATATTCCGTAATATCTTGAGCTTTGATTTGAGTATTATAAGATGAACCATCGATTCTTTCTATATATATTTGTCTACAAATAACGATATTGTTGTGATCTGCGCTAGATGGCGCCACAGCGAAAATATTTCGTATTATCTTGAGCTTTGATTGAGCGATGATTTGAGTATTATAAGATGAAACATCGCTCCTTTATGTATCTAGTTATCTACAAATATTTTTGAATCCGGCTGAGTTTTTGATTTCGTATACTTTGAGAGGAGAAATATTTTGGATTTGCAGTCACAAAAATATCAGTTTTATGAATGCTAAGAACACAAGCAACCACTGACATATCAAAGCAAAATCTTAATGCATTTGGTGGTACATACAGGGTGTTTTGTAACTACTAACTATTTTCAAAATTTTATGTCGATGACAAATAAGCAAAAAATTTATATTTATTATTTCAGATAAACAGAATGACGGATTTCTATAATTGATTTGGAATGTATTTGGTTATTATATCATATTTATTGCGTATTTAGGAGAGTAAATACTTGATTGTTTTTATCTTATTTTTCTGATTTGTTACTGCATCGAAGATTCAAAAATACTATTGAAAGACGCAGAGTAAATATTTTAATGTAAGTTTTATGTTTTCAAGTATATGCATCGAGTCTCACCTAATTGTAAATATTCGTTATTGATTTCCAACGATTATCGCAATTTGCAACGTCTCACATTTTCAAGAGCTTTTCTTGAAAGAATCCAATCTGCCAATGTACTATAATTGGGCTGAGAATAAGTGAGAAGAAAATTTTGGAAGTAACCTTGCAAAAAGTCTCATCTCACTTTCAACTTTCCAAAAATTTTGCCAACTCATTTTCAGCATAATTTTTAGTATGTTGGAGGTTCTAACGCCCGTAAAATAATTGAAATCAATACTACAAGCCACAACAATTGTTCAAATGTCAAAGAACGCGCTTAGAAACGGACATTTTTGAATTAATTACATATTTCATGTATGTACAAAGAAGAGTGAATCAAAATTAAGACAGTAACAAGGCATTGATATAGTTGGCAACTTTTTTATTATTATTATTATTATTGCAGTATGTGAGGCTTGACGCATGTCTTCAGATTGTCGCGGAGAAGTATTGCTAGCTATTAGGAATATTTCTAGAAATTACCTAGAAACACTTCTCATTAGATATTGGGGGTGTCTCATTATTTCGCGAGTTGTACGAGTTTATTTCAATAATGAATATAACAAATATTTTCGTTTTATTTTTTTAAGGACAAAACAAGCACTACAGGAAAATCCCTAAGGCGCTCTTAGAGATAGCGGTGCCTGTGCGAAAGTAGCGATTTTAAAAGTCAGTTTGCAAATAAATTATTTTTCATTGAATAGATGTTCCCTGCTCTCTCTCTCTCTATTTTAGATGGTCGTTGCTTCCTATCTTCAGGCGCATATGACCAATGCTCCTCCTGTTGGTTAACAGGAGCTTCGTCGGAGGGCGCAGCGGTCTTGCACAAAGCAA
>WOGO01003340.1:0-14480 GCA_015342085.1 Leptinotarsa defecta | reverse complement strand
CTGGCTAAGTGTCTTTTTGGTAGTACAAAACGTCAGGTTAATTTCAATATTGTAACTTCTTCAGTGCTTGTGAAAAAAATTGTTATACAAATTTTATCACACATCCTTGAATGGCTTACACAAGGAATCACATCCTTGAATGGCTTACACTTATTCAGTTACACCCTCTATAACACAATACCTGACAATTACAAAAACAACATCTATGACATTCTTCTTAAAGTTTCAAAACTGACATTGCTCTTCCAAACATCTATATGGTGAGCCGAAATGAATGAATCACAACACACGTCATCAATGAATATTCTATGTATATCCATAGTGGATATCCTGTGGATGTCCAAGTCAGTGTCTTCCGAACATGGCCTCCTATGAAAGATATCCTATGAAAGTTGAACTCAGTGGCCTCTGAACATCCTAGGATAATTCATAGAGCATCCGTTGGACCTGACACAGATATCCTATGGATATACAGAGTATCCAAGAAGAATAGCCATTGTTCATTGGAGAATTAATTTGCAGACGGTCCGCACATTCAGGCGAGTGGTATAACAATGACAACTTTAGGAGACTCAGTTACTCTCGAATGCAAGGTAGAAGCCCAGCCGGAACCAAAAATGATATTCTGGCGGAACCACGAAGAACGCTCCCCTGTGATACAAGGTGGAAAATATGACATCAGCACCCGACCCATGAAAGATGAAGTAGATAAGTACGTTATGCAACTCACTATCAAACAAATCCAGGATGCGGATGTCGGGGAATACTACTGTCATGCGGAAAACGCATTTGGTAGTTCAACCAAACCTGTATCTGTGCGAATCAGAAGCCTGGCAGCATACAATAATGTTACTCAATGCTGCATCGAACAGAATGTTACTAGTTCTTGTATGGATGCCTGTACGCTGTACTTGGATATTGATGCTGTTATCGATAAGCCTGAGTGTATTCAAGATTTCGATAAACTGATGAAGTGTGCCGCAGACGGATCGGACCACAGAAGTTGCTGTGCCCAGCAGAATGTACCTAGGAGATGTTTGGATTGGTGTCGGGGAGAACCTGTGTTGAATAATAAGATCTGTGTTTTGTCGTACACGAAAGTGATCATGAGCTGTTTCCATGAAGGAAGGTGAGTTGTTTGTTCTGTAGTTAATAATGTCGCAACTCAGTACTCGCTTGGTTTATTAACGAGAGAATTTTATTCGCTGTTCCACCAATTCATTATTCATCCAGATAATGAAAGAACTCATTTTTAAACTTATTTAAATCTTTATTGTGAAGAAACGGAAATACTTAGGTAATAAAGTTACTCTAACTCTAAAATGTTAATCAAAAATACAATAAATCACCAAAATCACATTATACTGCCACCCAGCAGGATCGAAGGAAAGGATTGCTGCGTTGCTGGAACCATTCTTGACGATCAATAGATACTGAATGAATTTCACAACACTGTCTGTCTATGATCTTGACCTCCCTCAATATTTATGAAGATTTATACGCTGAAATGCTCAGTATGTAATCTGTGCAAAGTTTGCGTATTTGCTGATTGTTTTATATTTCTATATCCTGTGATCGTATCAATTTCGATGTCTATAAACTTGCGATATTACTGAATACTGAGTGTTTTTGTTTCAGAATATTGAAGTTGAGGTTGTAACATCTTTCAATTCATGTATGAATTTGAATTATTTCATATTTTTACATATTTGATAATAAAGATGAGCTTTGAGTTCGAAAATGAATACTTCAATTGATATTGATGGTTGGTAGTTCTGATGGAGGAAAAATTATCGGCTTTCTCATATTCAATTTCATTACTACTTACAGAAAACTCATTATTGCAATCCCTTCCCCAAGTTTCAAAACTGCACCAACTAGTCAATCATCATCGTCATAAAAAAGTATTATGTACCAGAATAAAAGGCCATCTCTGATTCGAAGACAGCTTCAGGCTGTTATTCAATATGAATAACATTCATTGATCTCATCTGAAAAATAATAATATCAAACATGAGTAGATCTTTTAAGTTATCCACTGAATACCACAAAAGATATACTTTGAAAACTTTCCAAGAAAAAAACTGAGATATCTTCTGGTCTACGGTTTTTTATATGCTGAAAATCTGAATATAGTGGACTTCAGTTGTTTCCTTTTTCAATTTAAAATACCGTCACTCACAGGGGTGCTTATTAAGAATGTTTTCATGAAAAACACCCCATAAGGACTCATTGGAGATCAAAATGAAAGCAACGTGTATCATTTAGCTTGGCAGCGAGGAGATATTGAGTTTTGGGTTGTGTAATAACTTAACCCTAATGTTAATGAATTAAGATTGTTGGATAGATTTCAAGTGATTTATTGAGAAAGGAATAAAACTTGGGAAATATAAAAACAAAGTGGGTGATAAATAAGGACAAATGATCAGAGTGCTTCGAAATCAAATGATCATCTACTTAATGTTTACATTGAGCAGTAACGTTACTTACGAAAGAAAGTGGTAAAAAACATAAAAAAATTCAACTCTCCTTTCTTCATTATTACTTCCTACCACGTAGAAATGGCTATATCCACCAACTCACTTATGAAAGTATATCTTTGTAAAAAGATGGTTCGAACTTTGTACAAATTCCTCAAAAATTTCATCTTTGATTCTTGGTCTGAATGGGAGTATAAAAGCAAAAAACGGAAAATTTTCTGGAAGAACAATGAGAACTCTTTTTATCTTCTAATCATTGAGAACACTGATCTGTGTGGAGTGTATCAAAACAATTTTATTGAAGATATATTATTGTATGTATTTTGATTATAAACCAGTCGTGGGTCGAACGTGAGTCTAGAACAAGATTTCGTTGTATGTATATGACATGAGATTTATAGTGGATTTAATCACGATACCTATTTGTTTGTTACTTTTCAACTCCATTGTTCGTTCTAAGCTGGAATATGGTTGTGTCATTTGGAATCCAAAGACCTTTTCATATTCTGATACTGTAAAAAAAGTCCAGAAATGATTTTCAAGAACACTCTTCTCCATAAAAGATAATGTCTGGCCTTTATTCATATCGTAATCTAGCCAATTACAAGAATTTAATATGCAACCATTGGCTGTGAGTCGTTGAAAGTGATTTTTGTTTTTAACATTCTTAGAAAACTGAAAGTACCTGAAATTCTCTTCACTACTGATTTTTTTTCACCTGACATAAGACTAAGAAGAAGATACAAACTATTTCGTGTCCTAAACAATTTGTTTTCTCTTCAACAATGTCTCGAAACCGTTAAACAAATGGTGAGGAATTGTGAACTGGATATATTCAGTATTACAAAGGGACAACTCCTCTAAATGCTTAAATATGTATGAAGTTTTTTACGGTCATTTTATTATTTATTAATTTATATTGTTATATCTTATATCTATTCTAACTGTATCAATAGTACTCAATGAATTCTATATGTAAGGAGCTTTAAAGAACTATGCATCATGTAAATGGAAAACATTTCGTTTGTTGATCAGTATAATAAATTTCTGTTCTATTCTACATGATATTCAGTTTTTGATTGAATTTTTTAGGGACAAACTTCCTGGACCACCCCAAAACGTACATGTTGATTTCATCGACTCTCACTCAGTAGAAATAATTTGGGACCCGCCAGCCAAAAATGCTCACACAGTCGAATTGTACAGGGTGATCATCAAAGGCATAGATTCGCTTGGCAGAGACAGTTTCAAAGAGGATACCTCAGATACCCGTATCAAAATACAAGACCTTACTGGTGAGAAACATATACCTATGATTTGGAACAGTTAGATACTAATAATTGAAAATTCGTATCAACACTTCTATTTCACTCCTTTTGTTAACAATTTGTTTGAATATGAAGCCGTATTATTTCAAAAAGAATATTGAATTATAAAATTTCACAAGAGAGGAGTATAATTCAACATATTTTTCATAATTTTTCAAAATTTTTTTATACACAGCTTTGCAAATGACAGTGTCATAGTTCATAATTCAAAAATATAACAATATTTCGAAAATCTCATTCAAGTTGATATTGAAAATATAAGGAATTTTTCTGACAATCGTTCATCAACTCTCAATTTCAAGAATTCTCTCTGACTCTTCAAAAACATCATCTGCCTGATTCTGTTCCTAACCAAGTAAGTTATTTAGGAATCGAAGAAAACGAGCTTATTAACTATTTGGAAATTATTATTGGCAAATACTTCAGATAAAATTATTGAATTATTGATCTCATAGAAACTCAAGTCCCCCTTTATCAAAATTGAAATTCTTATATATCAAAATTTTACGAGAATGAATATCTTCCAGAATTGGAATAGTTTTCATAACTCGTAAATTTTTCTCACAGAAATATTCAAAATATATAATTATTCTTGTTCAGTTCATTTGAAAATGATATCAGTTCAGGAAGCAGCAACAAATACTGCAATCAAACCACTGAAAATACTGCTGAATGAAGTTATGTTATTGTCAAATCATCTGAAAATGGAATTCTCAACTGTATTGCCAAACTAACAGACAATTATGAGAAAACAAGTATAGCTGAGGTACCAGTCAATCTAATAATGACACTGATGATCTTCAAACATGACTCAACCCCCGACACCTGGACCAAACTCTTAAGAAAGTTCGAAATAGATGAACACTTCAATCTAGCAGACCACATTTATAATCTTCATGCAGTTATTGTTCACTGTGGTTCTGGTATCGAATCTAGTCATCATTACGCATTGTTTAAAGACGAAACGGATTGGTTTAAGTTCAACGACAGTCGCGTCATTAAATATTCTAGCGATATCTTGAATTTATTGGAGCCTTTAGAGACACCCTACATTTTGTTTTATGAAAGAGAGGGCATTGGCAGGTGCTGCAGGTTTTTCCAGGTGTTCCTGCAACTGAAAAATCAAATGCGCCACTGGAATCATTGAGCGCCAATTAATTTTTGTTGTTTCATAATTTCATGACTTGTATTTCTTCCTTCTTTGATGGAATAATATATTTTCAAATCGGATCAGACCAACTGATACTTCATTGATCTGACAAAAAACAAATTGAAACATTCAAATTTGATTTTCGAAATAGTTAGCGTTCAATAAAACTCTCCATCGAGGCGTTCAAACAATGAAAGCTTTCTGAATTTATTAACAAATACTAGTTCACAATCGTTGAAGTGATTTCAAATTATATAAAGATTTTTCAAAATGTTTGAAAAATATTGGCAAAATGAATTTAAAAAAAAATGGAAAATTTTGTGTTATAAACCATTTTATTATTATCAATATTCTTTAAATTCATATTCATATATTTTCATTCAGTTGAAGTGTCCGTCGTTCTTTTTTGTATTTTTCTTTTTTCCCTAGTATGAACATTGTATTTTTCTTGAAAAATAATTTTAGTATAAGTATTCGAGAAAAAGGTGAAAATAACTAAAGAAGGTCGATAAAAATAGACATTATTCAGTTGAATTATTTTTTGAAAGTAAAAAATAGATGCAAGGCAATGTTTTTCTTTTTAATATAATCTCTTTTATATTTTCTCATGATGATTGAATCAAATAAACACGAAATGAAATGAAATTAAGACTAACGATGAAATATTCGAAGTGAAGTCGAAAAAACACTTTCCACACGTAACATCATTTATTTACCACAAATCAATAAATTCGTTAGAAGCAGCCAAATCAAAATAATTTCATGACACTGAAAATATAGAAATCAATATACTATTTCTGAAGATTCTTATGAAAGTTAAGTCTTTGCAACTAAACCATTTGTTTTGATGATACATATATTGTTTCAATATTCATGGTATTAATTATCATTCGTGAATTGAATTTTATGAATTTCAATATTTTTGTGACGTTTGAATATCAATTCACTTACTGTTCACTGTAAATTTATTACTTTGAGAAATATTGAAAAAAATCATTATCATTATTATTATCTCGTATTTCAGCTGGAGCAACATATCAAGTAGTAGTGAAAGCGGGTAACAGCAAGGGCACATCCACTCTAACCGATCCATTAAAATTCACAATGGGAGACAAATATATAACTTCTGCAGCCAGTCAAGATGATCAAAACGGTCACGTAGGAGTCATAGTCGCAGTGATATTGGCTCTAGCAGTTGTAACTGCTATATTTGCTGGTGCCGTGTGGTTCGTTAGAAACAAGAAGATGTTGGGAATAAAAAATTCTAACGGAATCGCCTTCGAAAATCCAAGTTATCTAAGAGAAGTTAATATGGATCACATACAGGTAAGTCAAAATCATGAAAGTTCTGAAATATCCAGAAACACCTTCAAATACATCTGTTATTTGCATGGCAGTAATATTTCATCAAAATTCAGAATTCAATATAGATGCTATTCCACATCATTGATTCGCATTTGAATCGATACATACAAAAGTATTCATATTTTTGGCATCTTTAACTACAATCGTTAGTCTCTTAGACTATGTTTACCATCTGTCTAGCACCATGGCTATTCGTAATCGTATCAGTAATTCTAGTAGTGCTACTTGTAGTATCAGACTCAAATCCGCCTTCAACTAGATGAATTGATGCGAGAAAAAAATCTGATTGGGGGCCTCTTCGAAATCACGATCTTACAGCTATGAAATACATTTGATATACTGATTTGATGTTTCGTTGGTGACCTATGATTCCACTTGAACGTTGGCTATCTGTCGTCTATAATGGGAAAAAAATGTTTCTCTTCTTAGTGACCTGATCTGGAAGAGCTGCTCTAGACAGATCTCAATCTTTCTTCCCATTTTATGAATCATAACATGCTGACATATCCCCATGATCAACTTCATCTCGATATCATCGGGACCTGTACTTGAAATGACTCTAAATATTCTTTTGGAGCCTGAGAATAGGCTATATTGGTTGATTTGCTTTTGTAATGTTGGAAAATCCCCACCAATTGTTGATATATTTTTCTGATTGAGCTCTAGTGTACCAACTTGTGTACTGTTCATGAAATATGACAGTGGCCGTTTCTATCCTTCAAAAACAGAGGTTGGCTGCTCAAATTGTCGACGGTACATTACCCATGGCTATCAATTGGTAGCAGGAAACTTCAGAGTTCCACCATGCGATAGGCTTGTCTCGTGAGAGTGTGTTCATGGTAACACGTTGACCAGCTATGTAGGTATGCCTCAGTTGGTACTATTTTGATTATCTCAGACTTTTTTGATATCAATTCTCGCTTTTTCGACAATTCCTGTCTGGAAGATCCATTTGTTGCATTGCCTGATCGACCATTCCTCAGGACCTCGTGATCATGCTTTCTCTGCGTCTCCTACTGTGAAAGATTCCTCAGAGAATCTTGTTTTTCTCTTTATATGGTGGAATTGGTTGATACTTGAAAGAAAATCCATAAATAACGTATTCAAACAACACTTCATTGTGAGATTTCCACTAAACAGTTTTACAAAAACTCAACACGTGTTTCGCCATACAATGGCTTCTTCGTGCGGATATTTACCAACTATATCCTGATCTAAATAAACTCATGTCCTGTTGAAAGGTGGTTTGAAAATGTGGAATTGGTGTTTCTATTCAAAAAACTATTTTTATGCTCCTTAATTATTTGGGAAAATGTTCTCCCTGTTTGGCCAATGTACGGTTTTGGACAAGAGCCACAGGTCAGTTACTCCAGATTCATACTTCAGATACATATTCTTTCTTCAAAAAACCAACAATATTATTTAAGGATTCACCCAAATATGGCAATGTCCTATGAATGAATTTATTGCATCTTTATTTCAAAATTATTTCCGATTTGATAAAAATTTCATTTATGCAGTGAAGGACTAATAATGGGAAACCTTTTCAGTCCTTTGCTGAAATTTCCATTGATAACAATGAGTATGAAATCAATAGTAATCGGTTTTTTGTACTGGTACAGATACGTAGATTAATATTAGTCTGTTTCACTGGTACAGATATGCAATTTCGTTGGATAAGTCAATTACATCCACCCGTCAATAAAATTTACCACTGAAAGGAAGGTGAATGATTAAATAAATTACCTTAACTTTACCATTACGAAAAATAACAATATTCATTATTTTGCAATTTTACAGGTGAAACTCAGGTACTTGAAATTGTAAAATTAGGTATATAAGGCATTGAATATGTAGAATATAGTGAAGACACGTCTGAAGAAGCCGTTGTATGGCGAAACACGAGTTGCGTTTTTGTAAAACTGTTTAGTGAAAATCCCACGATGAAAAGTATTGTTTGAATAGGTTTCTTTCTGTGCCTACATGTCACTCCAACCTCAATAATGTCATTCTTTTCTTCTGGTTTCATATCGCTTGGCGAGTCAATAATATGATCTGAAGTTAGTGAGGGTGTAATTATTTTGTTAATGATGAAAAAAATTCCAACAATGTTAATACTTATTGTGATTAGGCGTGGATAACATCCATTCAAGTTCAAGTAATGATCGATGAATATGTCATTATAATGATAATAATAGTATACTTTATTGTCATCAAGAAAAAATGTTATGGAAAAAGCTTGCGAAAAATAAATACAAATGTAAGTAAAGAAATATAAAGTGTGAACATGAAAACACCTACAAAAATGTAAAGTTAGAACATACACTACAGTTCAACGCCGAAATTTTGTATCAACTTGGTTGTGAACAGATTTGTTTGAAAATATTATCAACCCTTATATAATAGACATATAAACATATATTCTCATATATAATATCACATAAATAAACACATCCATTGCACCAGACAATCAAACATTTACATCTGAACAAGAATATAAACAAAAATCTTATATAACCTAGATTGAAATATGCACATTTTGTCAGGTGAATTAATCATTATAGAACCCTTATTCTAAACATTTTGTTGGTCAAATGTGCCTGTCTTATATCTGAGGGTAATTGATTAAACATCTTGATCCCATTATAATGAGTAAGACTACGGTAAAGGAGATACAATTAGAGAAATGATTACAATTGTTTGGTTCTTCAAATAATTTTTTAGGACCAGATTCATCATAGGAACTCTGAGAATATAGTTTTCTTTCAATACAAGTTTAGATGATGAAAGAAAACTTTGTTCTTAGAGTTCCTATGATGAGTCTGGTCCGAAAAGATCATTTGAAGAACATGACAATTGTAAGCATAAGCATTTCTCTAATTGTAACTCCTTAGTCTCACTAAGAACATTCAGTCCCTTCGGAACAAAATAAAAGAACTTTTTATATTTTTAAGGGACTTGAATTTTCCTACAATAGTCTTGCTTACGGAACATTGGTGTAATAAGCTTGAACCAATAAACATTCCTGACTATACGTTAATATCCAGATACTCCAGAAACTGTTCTAATCATGGAGGAACTGTAATATAGATTAGGGACTTGGCTCTTAATGAACTGACTTCGTTCAAGTTAATAGGTGCCAAGACTTGTCCGAAGACAAATCGTTTGAGTTTGTTCACCTTCTGCTGATGTAGATATATTTTTATTAACCTGAGCTATTTATTACCTGATTCAGACACTTGTGTTTCCCAATTCTCTAGCTCTTGTATTGATTATGTTTGCAGCAATTTTTATGTACAGAACGTATCATGCACAGTGATACCATCAGGTTTGAATATATAAAACTATTTGAAATCCCTGAAACAACAACTAAAAAAGAAGAATTGAAAATAAATAGCTGTGAGCTGTAGTTCACTAACGTGGCTTACAATCTCTTAACATTTTTATTTTCATCTTTATTTTCATTTCGAATTTCTTTATTCTTATTTTTGTTAAGTTGTTTTATTTTTACTTGTAATTTATTTCACTATCATTTTATTTCAGGTTTGTTTGCTTAATATAATTGTTATTCACAGTTATTTATTTTTAATTTTCCTTTTTTAGTTGTTTCAGGGATTTCAAATCATTTTATATATCAGACAATGAAAGTCCGAACTAGTGAAATTTATCATGAAACATTGTCAATCACCTTCAAACAAACCATCAGGTTAATCAGATCATGAAGCAATTACTTGTTCTGTACGTCTTGACTTATTAATTATACAAGGCAAACTTGAGTTTGGGAGACAGTAGAACAAATCACAATAGGTTTTATCAGAATTGTCTAAAGATCAACTGGGAAGGTATGCTGTCCCTAAGTGAACCTTTCTTCGCATTTCACAACGCGCTATTGAATGTATTTTATGAATAATTTCCCATGCAGAAAATCAAAGTCAAAAAAAGCCTTGGATTACAACAGGATTGAAAATTTCTTTGAAAAATTTACGTACACTGCATAACATACGAAAATTTATTGACAATCTTCACTTCCATAACTTTTTCAATAACTACCGCAGAATATATAGATCCACTATTGTGAAAGCGAAGAAAATCCATTATGATAACCAAATCGGTGAGTCAACTAATGAAATAAAAGAAGCATAGTCTACTATCAGTAATATTACGGGAAAATAAAAAAAAACATGCCGGAATATCACTTAGTCCTGATAAAATCGATCAATATTATTGTTCGATCCCAAAAAACCTTAGTGAGAATATAGTGGTACCTTACGATCCCTTATTAAATCTTGAAGATGTCAGAATTGAGGATAACCTAACTTTGTACGATACAAGTATTAGTGAATTAGTAGAAATTTTGAGGAATATAAAAATAAAAATGCAACTGGTTATGATGGAATCTCCATAAAAATTATTTAAAATCTTCCAATTGAGGCATTGCAAACATTGTTATCTCTAATGAACACCTTTTTCCAGAGTGGAATTTTTCCAGATTTTCTGAAAACATCCGGTGTGCTTTCATTATTTAAAGGTGGCTAGTTGATAAAGATAGACAGGTTCAGTTATTGATTTCAAGTAATTACGTTCAAGAAACCTGCTATATCATAGAAACTTCATCAATAACGTCAGTAAAATTTATCCCTATCTCTTTGTTCGAAGTCATACAAGGCAATTTTTTTTCAGGTGCCAAATGGTCAGTCTGAATCCGTACCCATTTCTAACGGTACAGCCAATGGTATTTCCGTATCATCTTCTTCAGGGGGGCCGGGTTGGAAAAATGAAGCCCTTCAGGTTCCCGCTCAGCATGAAGTCGACCCAACAATGTATGAAGAACTCAAATTGGGACAAGATGGAGCTGGTTTTAAGAGACTGAAACCCTAGTATGAGGATTCAGACGGTCAAGGAGTGGAGTCTCGGTTCTAGGAATACTTGTCACATATTGTGATAACAGTAGGTTATTTATTTTCGAAAGCAAATTCAAACCTTCTGGAATTTTGGTTGTGCGGTGTGGGAAAATTTGTGGCCAGTTTTGGGAATTGCTTTCGAAAACCTCTTGTGTAGATGAATGAGACAGGTATTGCATAAGGTTTATTTAATGTTTATACAATACCTCATTAAATTAGTTCACTGTTAGTTTTACGAAAAAATGTGATTTAATTTAAAGGAAAATATTATATTGATCAGGGGTGAAGGATAAATTGAAAATGAACGATTGTATTTCGGTAGTAGCTAGATAAAATACTAGTAGAAAGGATGACAAAAAAATGCTTAATGGCACCACTATTTCATCGAAACTATTGACGGGAGAATTGAAACATGTCAATGTAACGATGATATTCCAACATGAAACCATAGATACAAGTCAAACAAAAAAAAAGCACGAAATATCCAAAACAAATCACTGCATTTCCCATTTCCCTTCTAAAATGCGAAAATGTTAATCTATGTTATGTTTTATTAATGTTATTCTCTATGTGGAAAACGTGTATTGAAGTAGATACACGTGAAATGTGCCTTCACTAATCTATTATAGAATAATATATAGATACAATGTGTAGTAATTGTTTCTCTGTACATAATTTTTAACGATTTGTAAAATATAGTGACACATCAGATAGATATATAGAATAAATACACACAATACCAAATTCTCTTTCATTTCAAAGAATAGTTTGTGAGTATAAAAATACATATGAAGTCAATCCGAATAAAATAAATAGTTACCGAACGTCGGCAGTTTCTTACAAAGTCTAATCATTATTTTTATGTGGGAGGTTTTATATGATATTAACCATTGAATTTATCAGACTCGGCACATACATAACCCTATATTGAGATGATGTAGGTGTAAATTCTGTGTTGAATCTAGGCGGAGTCAGGACGTTAAAAATAACTTTTAATTGTCTAAACAAGCACAACACTGAATTACAGGTCACAGTATTAAATTTTGCGATGAACGTGTTGAATATAGGGAATATATACGTATCATAGTAGTAATAATACATTCATTGAATATTTTAAAGAAAACAAAGGAAAAAAATAACAAATTTTAAGTCAGTGTTTGATGATTTTAAAAACATAATACACAGTTTTGGGATAAAAGTGTTGAATATGAAAAATATACATATACCGTAACAGTAATACCTTAAAAAAATCAATAAGTATTTGTTGTTTCGCAAACAGAATAGTGTTTTTTTTTTGAATATGTTTAATGATGTTGAATAAATATCTATTTTCTGACACAGTAGATTGAATTCATAGAGCATTGCGAATAAGGGAGATTTGAAAAATATATGAAAGGTTCTCGTTGTTGGTAGGTAAAAACATAGTTTAGTTCTACCACTAATGATTGGCACATGAAACTCTAGTTGAGACACTAGTTTTGGTGAGCTGACAAGATTGTTCACCAGTTTGTATATGAATACGCGATAATAATAAGTTATCATCCCCTGTCTGGGGTAGACATTATCTAGTTTGAATGTAACATATTTCATAAACCGTCGTTGGTCATATTCAACCGATTGAATGTGTAAAGTATATATAGATGACCTGATGAGATAGCTATCTTCTGAACGAGATCCAACGAATGAGTTGTAGATAGTGATAAAACTTTCCATGTTTTTGAAATGTTCAAAGTTTCTAAATATGACCCCTAATATTCTTTCCGCAGCAGTTACACTTCTCCCCATGTAAGGTGCGAATGAGAGTTTGGTGTCAAGGAATACTTCCAAGTCTGTTTTTTCCAGTGAATAATTATTTATCGAATAATTGTGGTCAATAATGGTATGTTTGTTATAAAAGGTGGTATATTTACATTTTCTCAAATTAAATGGAAGATTGTTTGAAGAACACCAGAGAGCTAATTTATTCAAGTCATTTTATAGAATTTCATTGTCATTAGATGACTCTATGACACGAAAAACCTTCAGAGCATCAGCATATTATAGAACTTTGCTATCTTCTTCTGATTCTATGTCGTTGATGAACAGGGAAAATAGAAGGGAAGCTAAGTTGATTCCCTGTGGAGCGTCATTGGTAGCATTGTTTTTATCAGATTTGTGTCCTCTGTATCCAACAATATGGGACCGATTCGTGAGACAGGAATTGCAGAATTTCAGCAGATTCGAATCGAAACTTCATATCAATTGGGTTGGAATGAGTATATTTTCAGAAAAGGTTGATTTCTGAAAAAAAAGGTTTTGGCTTTCTACTTTTCCATCTTCATAGAAAAAAATTAAACAATATTTCAAACAAAGAAAGAAAGCAAACAATTACAAAAAATGAACTTTCTACAGAGATGTGTGATTCATATAAACTAGTAATTTCCAGACGTAAATTGGATGAAGAAAGCCCTCCTGAAACAGCTACTTTAATATAAACATTGAATTACACGACAATAAAAACCGAAACAAACCGAATTATATGAAAGACACCTATGAAATTGAATCAGATATCATTCATAGATATCATTGCTATATAATATAGTAGATAATTTAAGATAATTTATTAATTTTTTAGATGTAACCAAATAAGCCAAAAATATGATAAGTCACATAATCACACATACATTATTATTATATACACAATTTCAAATCAATAGATATTTCAGATACTTTTCGAACAAGTATTGATTCATCTTTTTGGCATGGGGTAGTATATGTTAATTCATTTTTATGAATATCTATCAAAAGATCAAAAGTTCAAGAGTAGAGATACACATAAATAGAAGGTACTGTCATTGTTTTCATCGAAAGGAAATGAGATCTGAGGAGTCTAAGAAACCAGCCCCGGATAATTATCTTACGGCCTTTTTTGTAACAGAAATATCCTACTGCGTTGATACTATTTCCCCAGAGAATTGTTCCATATGAGATGTGAGAATGGAAAAAAGCGTAGTAACCTGATAATATCGCCTGTTGAGAGATTATATCTCTCAATTTCCGAAGAAAACATGTGTTAAAATCTGTTTTGAAATCGTTTTTTCCGTTAATCAGCTGTCACCCCCATGCTAAGTTGTTCAATGTGCTCCAACCAGTTTAAATTATCATCTAGATCAGTGGTCGCCAACCTGTCGATCGCGAGCTACCGGTAGCTCGCGGAGGCAATTCTGGTAGCTCTCACAACGATTTTAATTTAAAAAATACAAACAGCAAAAATCAG
>WOGO01003339.1:0-14481 GCA_015342085.1 Leptinotarsa defecta | reverse complement strand
TCGACTTTTAATGAAGGTTACCCGATGAAAAGGAAAGAGTGACATCAGTGACATATTAACAGAAATTTTGATGTTAGTGATACTGAGTTTGAATTTGAGGATTAAAAAACTTTGTGAGTTGAGTTAATATAGTTTGTAATGTTTCAATAGAGCTAGGACCTATGTGCTGAATAAATAAATGTTCAAACATTGTGGAGTTTTCTTTTGAGTTTTCACATATTTATCGGTAATGATACTTTGAGACACCAGGGTATACATTTTTGCCGCAATTCCAATAATTGGGTACCCCTTAAGTGTTAAACTTCAAAATAAACTCTCCAAAAAGATATATAGATCATGTGCACAATTTTTCAAGTGCAAACGGGAAAAAATAAATCAGATTTTACAAGGTGAATATTTCACAGTTCGTACTTCCTGAATGGTAATCCACTAACACCTGTCACTTCAATTGAAGGATCTAGGAGTTATCTTGTTCGTGTCATCAGATTGGAGCCCAGCTCCCTTACCCTTGTAGCTGAGTTTTGTCAGAGAGACAAAAGGGTTTCGTGACTAAGGAGATGTTGGCGGAATGAAGTAGAGATGGCACTGAACAGTTAAATTTGAAGAACTTGTTCGAATGTTCCAGTTCTTATCAAAAACCTGTTCTTTTTAACTGTTCATGTTCACCTATTCTGAAATGACGTTTCATCTTTCATCTTGCGTCATGGTCACTTTTTAGCGTTCGGTTCCAAGTGGTTCCGAATTTCCGTACATTCCCTCCATTCGTCTTTTTGTTCTAGAGTTTTATTTCAGTAACAGGCAGAATTTTAGTGTAGAATAAATGAAAGATCAAGCCCTATTTGGATTTTTTTTCAATCACAGAGAAACAACTGCAACTAGCAACATCGATTCGTTTTGCATTTTTTATGTTCAAAATTTCATGGAAAACAATTATGTCTTGTCAGCGCTCAGTGCAGCCGAGAGCACAGGTTACAGAGCGGTCCCGTCATCCAGTTCCAGCACCAACCTGCGCAAGCGTCTTTGGAATAGTCACTCACCATCTGAACATGTTCAGTTCATTGAAAAGAACAGGTTCACTGAACAGTTGACTGATACCTGTTCCCAAAAACCAGTTCGGTTCTTTTGGGCCCATCTCTAGAATGAAGGTCCTCAGCAGACATCAGTACCGCCCTTCACGGTGTACCCCTACCTGGCTGGGAGAGTTATTTTTAACGAGAAATTGCAATTTATATATCATATTGATGTCAAAATATCAAGGCTACTAGGCTTTATATTACGAAACTGCTAACTATTATCAATCAATTCAGTGAGAATGATGTATCTTGCCTTAATAGTCTACTGCTTAGAATATGGCTCTATTATTTGGTCACCATTTTCTATAAATTACTGTGCCAAATTGAAAAAAACCTACATTCTGTGCTTATAAATTGAATATACAATTTTTTCACGTCTTAACTCAGATCTATTGAGCAGAAGAGTGTGCTTACCTCATATTTCTATATAAATTAATGGCCTTAATTCATATCTGGAACTTCTCTAGAAGATTCACTTGTGCCAAAGATAACAGTCAGAAATGATGATCTGTTCCACATTTCCTTCCCTCATACAAAAACTATGGAATTCACTTGGAGTGTTCAATGAAAAAACCGGGTATAAGAGTGTCAAAATTCAATCCTGAGAGGGACTTTTCTTGTATTTTATCAAAAATGATCCCTGGCACACTTGTGCAGTACTAAAATACTACATTGATGGAACATTTTTTTTGTAAGAGAATTGTAAGAATATCATAATTTATTTTTTAGGTATTAGAAACATTTTGAGACTTACGTGATATTTCTACCGAGGAAGTTAGTAGTTTCAAGAATATAATGTAAGAAGTATCTCTTTTAATCAATCATTTTTTCCCATATTCTGAAAGAACAAAATATTTTTCCATTTCAAATGTACTGACTGCATTCCTGTTATGCAACTTTTTCAAAGATGTGCTAGTAAATATAAATTGGTACCATTGTAAAAATTATCTAATATGTGCTGTAATGAAAATCCTTTTCAAAAAAATAAACTGATATCAAAATCAATTGTTTAATGTCTATTTTCTGAAAATTCGAGATTTTAAAGAAATAAATGTGGAAGGTAGTACTAAAATAAGAAATGGTACAATTGCCTCTCTCTTCATCAGCAGAATACTAAGTAAAAGTGCCTATTAAAAAGAGGTTGTGTAATTTGTGTTTCCAATTACTAGTTTCGAGTCTTGAGAGTTATCGTTCGTAGGGGGGGCGATAGCTAGTTAACGAAAAAACCAGATTTGAATTGCCTTTTTTCATATACGTGAGCAAAGGTATAATTATATGGTGAAATATGTGTTGCACCAGTTGAAAAAGTTTTTAGTAGTAACACATGTAAAACCAATTCTCAAGAATTTAAAGTTTGTGAAATACAACTAATGTATAAATCCAGTATGTTCCATCAAGATAGCATCAACTTTGATTCATACATTATGTACCACAAGACTCTCTATTTGAAAAAAAACCAGCTGGTAGAGCCTTCTTAGCAGGAGTGATGCAAGACTCTTGTCTTTATTATTTGAAAGTAGTAAAAATGATGCCCTTTTACAGGAATTTTGTCCGATCTTGATATATTATCCCCTTCAAAACTTACCTGGAGGAGGACCATTTAGATCAGCAGTGTATATGCTGAAATGTTATTCTGAGTGAACACCTATTTGTCTTTTGAGAATGTCTAAAATATACAGAATTGAATAACAAAATAAACTCAATAATTCTATATATATTATGTTTTTGTAATTTTTTTACAAATTCAAACATAAAAACTTTAAAAAATTATACATACATTTTTGATAAAATGTGAGATAATAGATTATGATCAACAATTCCTTTGGAGTCAAGTAGAAAAAAACAAAGCAAATCATATAAAAAATACTAATAAATGAGAGAACTACTAATTAACTTATCTTTGCTTTGTTTTATTACTACTTACTCAAAAATATCTGCAAGTGCTGCACTGCAACAATTTTCAACAAATTCTATAGCACACAAGATAATTACTCCCTGTTAAATTAACTGTGTACCTGAAAATTCGTGTACAATTTTTTTATACTGTTCATCAGTTTGTTTGAAATTCTCATATACTAAAACAGCTCACTCACTCAAAAGCAGTTTAGTCACACTCATTATCTAGAAGTATACCTCACTCTTTCAAATCTACATATATATTTTTCTTCCATTTGTTTCTTGAAAAATATGAGATGACCCAAGAAGTGAAAATTGTATTTTTGAAAATAAATTAAATGAATTAAAAAACCTCGAGGTTTAATGACCACGAAATCTGCGGAACACCTCTTCATTAATTGAAGAGTAATTGATATCATAATGTGATTACATCAATGAAGTTTAGAAATTGATTTTCCATAGTTTTTTCATTTTTTTCAACTATTTCCATTACACTATAATCGGGATATCTCATATTCAGTATATCATCTAACATTTATGAATGAAACAAATGAAATATCACCGGTGAGCTTGATTGTAGTGATACTTTTCAGTCATCACTATTCTGGGTCCGAGGACATGGCAACGTCACCATTGGTGTTAATAACAAGGGTATCATCCTCATTGTAGTCAATACTCAGAACTGAAGACCTCCTTATTCTTTTAACACGAGTCCTCTCGTTCTCAGATTCTGAATCAGTCCGTTCTTGTTCACAAACACTAGTGTCACCATTTGCTCTACCGTTAGCCATTTTCAAAGTACAATTTTCTTTTTGAAGCACTTGAACAGTGTCTTTCGTCTTTTTCAGTTCCTGCTGCAGAAACAATATCGTGCTCTGCATGCCATCTACATCTTCATCCAAATCTGCTAGAAAAGAATCTAACTCGTTTTGACTCTGCCTAACTTCTTCTGAGAATATTTTTTGTAGCGCCAGATCACTTTCCAATTTTGCTATCCTTCCTGAGCTCGTAACTTTTCCCAATTCTTCATTTTCTTGATATAGCAGTCTGCATTTTGCCATGAGACGTTTACCAGTATTCGAATCGGGAGTGAATTTCCAAGCAGATAGCTCATTTTGGGTGTCTTCTAGTTTCAATCTTGTTGCTTGCAGCTCAGACCTCAGTTGCTGCAACAAACTATTGACTGCCGGATCCAGTAAAGCTGACCTTAGAGATGATGTTGTTGGGACTTGGGAACTTTTCAAATCATTGAGTTGACACTATAGCAGAGAAATATATGAATGCAAGTTAAATAAAGTAGGAATACATAAATGGTAATCTGAAATGTTACTATCTTGAAATCTCTTGTATCCCAGCACTTTCCGAATATTAAGGTAACTTTTTATTAGTTATCTGAAAAAACAATCTCAAAATAGTACCATTTTCAAATAATAATGAGAGAGTATTTCAATTGACATGTGTACCTAAGTGATAAATGCTCAAATGTTCTTCAAAATATAATTGAATAATAAAAATAATACCACCTACAAAAGAACTGTTGGATTATTCATCAAAAATATATGGAGTGCAAGCGAGAATTATTTAATAAAAAAGTCTCCAACGATAACCAACCACACCTTACTTTCTCCCTGGTAAGATGCAAGACCATATATCAGAAAAAAATGAGTCTACTCAATACAAACTAGTCAACAGGAATATTCTTGCAAAAAATTGATTTCTAGCTAATGAAAAAAAACCAACATTTGACTATATGGACTATATGACTATATGGAACACGTTCGTATTTTCTTACAATTCAAATGCCAAAGTTTCGGCGGCGTTTGTAGCCATCTTCAGGGCTATAATAAAATAAATTTGAAAATTGAGTTTGTGGAATTTTCAGAAAAATGTTTGACAATGTTGTTCATCGTGGGTTCTCACCAGAAATGAATATCTGAGTATATTTCCACATATACAAAAGGTCAAATTGAATACAAAATATGAGGTCTAAGTATGTTCAGTTATACAGTGCGGGCATAACTAGTCCCCTCTCAACTTTTGAAAAGAACAAGACATCAAGGTCGGGGAAAATTTACGTAAAACAATATCATTTTCAGCACTTTTTTATAAGAAAAACAATAGTGTTGCATCACTCGTCTTTGAGCACCTCGTCTTGTTAGGAGCACCTCTCATCATAACCATGAACTATAGAGTAAACTGCGGTTGTGTAACGTAAACTTTAGATTTTACCAATCCCCACAAAAATCTAAGGGTGTCATATCAGGTAATGCAGCAGGTTATTCTAAGGGACATTTACCTATCCACTGGTCTGGATAATTGTCATCTACCCACTTTCAAATCAGCCTGTATGTTGCCTTCAAATATTTTTGAGGGACTATGTGGCATTTCATTTCAGAACTCGTCAATAGAAAAAACAGGCTTTATTATTGTCAAGGACTGAATAATAAAATTTTGAATATTTATTGGAATGGGCTGGAGTGAGTTTTGAATATATTTTTTTAAATTGAGTAGGATTTTAATTTTTAGTTTTTTTGAGGATTCTCAGAACAAATATAAAACTGCCAATTACTCGGAAATGCCTAATTCGATTTCCAACAACGAAAAAGTATTGAATAGAGAATTGACTTACCTACCCAACGAGTTTATCACAAGACCTCCTTTCTATATGAAAAAAAAAAGTTAGTGGAGCCCTCTTGGAGACGAGTGATGCAACACTATTGTCTCTCTTATCAAAAAGTATTAAAAATTATACTTTTTCACGTGGATTTGGTCCTATCTCGATATCTTGTACTGTTCAAAAGTTGAGAGGGGGGGAACTATATACGTCCACACAGAATACATTGCATTCAATACTGACTACAGGATAATAACAGTCGAAATCTGACACGAAAATATCAAAATGGTCTGCTACTGCAGCTAATTAATAATTAATTACCACTCATGTCAGTTGCCGTCCCACACAAATTATTTATGGTTCCTTCAATTTAACTTATATTCGAAACCAGAATATACAACCCAACGTTTAGTTGATTTCCATTATCCAAAACTTCTTTGTTTCATTCAAAAATGGAGATGGAATTGATTTTAAATATTCTGTTAGCTCAGTTGGGGAAAATAGTGTCCAAGCACTTTCATTGAATTAAATTTCCTGACCCGAGGAACCTATACGTGACAGTCTGACAATTCACTAAGTTGTACTAAAAATCTAAATATAGTTGATTTAAATGATATGAACACCAGTACAAGTCTGTATATGTAAGAATAAAATATAAATATGAACTGAATAATACAACTGTGTTTCTAACAATCAAAAATCAAAATGAATAGTCTAGCGGAAACAATAATTTAGTTGAAGCAGTTTTAAAAATTTGAAATATAATAAGGTATGAAACAACCCAAAAATGATGAAAAATTATGTGTATAATGCAATGAAAATATATGATATGATGAAACTAATCATCTTATAGATATCACTTCACTAACAGAAACATATATAGTTTTCACTTTTGCAACAGAAATATTGGAAAATATTAGAAAGCAAAATTTTTCTTGAAAATATTGAAACACATTAATACTGTCAATGATTTCCCAAGCCACATTTGCAGCAGAGGCATTTGTGACTCATCCAATCCCACAAAACTTCTTTGGAAGTGTACTGCAGGTTCTCATGTAAAATTTTACTTTCTCCCTAAAGAATTTTCAATTTATAGCAGACCACTATTATAATCTTCATGCAGTCATTGTTCACTGTGGTTCTGGCGTTGAATCTAGTCATTATTACGCATTGGTCAAAGACGAAATGGACTGGTTTAAGTTTGACGATTGTCGTGTCACGAAGTGTTCTGGCGATATTTTGAATTTATTGGAGCCTCTGGAGACACCCTACATTTCGTTTTATGAAAGAGAGGACATTGGCAGATCAAGATCTTCAGATGATGTGGTGCTGCAGGTTTTTTCTGCAGCTGAAAAAGCAAATGCGCCACTGGAATCAATGAAGTCGCCCCGGAGCACCAAATAATTTGTGTTGTTTCAAAATTTGTATTACTTTCTTCTTTAATGAATGCTTTTCAATAGGAAATCAGAATGAAAGAATGTCAAAAACTTTCTAAATAATCGAAGCTCTTCTAGAAATGTTATTCATAGTGGCCATGTTTACGACTAAATACAATATTGTCAGATGAAAAAAAAAGGTACATCAAAGTAATTTATAATTTTGGATGATTGTGAATACTAATATAATAAAAGAAATATTTGAAGTTACCTGAAAAAAGTGAAAATTCTCTGACATTTGAGTATTAGGAAAATAATTCCCTGACTTTTTATATTTTCTGACATTTTTGGGATTAACGACTTGTAATTGAAGTGAGACAAATGAAACATAAAAGTTTGTTTTTGAATAAATAATTACTTTCTGATGAATGATGAAATTTGTGTATAATCACTATAAAATACTCAATACACACAAGTGAGTAGTGTTTAAAAAAACTAGTCATATAAAAGGAGTAACATTCAGACAACTGGTCAAACTAGGCTCAGCTCGCTTGAAAAACGCAAGGTTCTGGCCTGGTCTAATTGACGATGAATTATATGGTTATGCAATTCCTCGTGCAATAAAAAAACTGTAAACCCATATATTAGCATACTGTTGGAATCAAATTTCATGAGTTAGAAGCCAGCAGCAGTCGGTGAGAACTGGATCCCTAACATTGGTCACAATTATCATTTGATTAACCGTCCATTACTTTCCGTTCATTATCCTTCATCCCTTGAAGTCTTCTGATGATTACTCTAGGGAAATAGATGATTGACTTTTTCAGTGACATCTCTTTGAATTATTATATTGTCTGGGTTCTCCACAATATGACTGCTATGTTTAGGCAAATTGAAAAGTGCCAAAGGAAAGTTTTGAGATGTGCTTTCAAGCTAGGTCTTGTCAGAGATTAGAAAATGCCACTTCGAACTACCACCAATTTCTTCTCATTCCGTCAATTGACTTCATTTTTCCCCTCTCAATAGAATTAAAATATCTTGTACCATACTTTTTCTAACCCTTGAAATGTTCAGAACGATTACACCTGATCCACCCTCCTGCGAAAAATGGAATGTACAACAAATTGTCCGATGTTTTCGGGTTTCTGAAGGTTTTCATATGCAAATATGAAAACCTGCAGACCATGGCTAATAAACCTGGAAACATCTGACAATTTGTTAGACAACGGCCGTGATTGTTTACACACCATGGAATCTATAATTATCTGTTACATATTCTAGAAGCGCCCAATTTTTGAAATAAAAAGAAATGCGTTTAATCTACAATACAATAATACAGCCACGATTCTGAGAGATCAAGCATATGCCTTTTAAAATTCTGAAAAATATATATTTTTAAGTAGGCCAATGGACATAACAACAGAAGCCTCATTGAAAATAATTATAAGAGAATTATTAAAGATTTTCCTAAAGAGTGTTCACTTCAAATCTGTTCAAAAATACTTGAGAATCAATAATGGGTTATGTGAACAAATGTATTGAAACCACCCCGTTGAAATAAGAATCCATTATCAAAGGTATCATTAATCTAAACATGAAGGTGGTCACAAACTTGACATAAGCATGATATGTATGTAGAACTAGGTAACTAAACTAATAAATAGTAATAAACTAGTGAAACTATAACTTATTGAAATGTCCTCTATAGACCTCTAAATCTCATAACAAATTTCTTATAATGCAGTATTTGCTATATATGCTATGAGGATCGCTAGAACACTGTGACTGTTGCCTTTTTGACTTCGATTATGTACTACATATGATTTTTATCATGGTACTAAAATATCCTAGAGAAGTTACTTTAGAAATTTCGGGCATATAAAATATATTATTGTTTAGGCTACTTTAGACTATGTTACGGAGTATGGAAATAGGGTTTTACTAAAATACAACTGGTTCAAATAGAGACATGACTGAGAAATGCAGTATTTCTCATATGCTACACTATTCATTCATAATTCATGTAATAAATTTGTCTACATTAATAATTCCAAATCAGATCTATCTGAGTCACATATTACACATAATTTTAATTTTGCTTTTGTCTCTGAAAAGACATGCAGCAAATTTCGAACTAGAGAGGAAAAAGGAACAAAGCTCGTATTATCCATTAAAATGTTGAATGAGAATTTACCATTTCACATAGTATTAGTATATAAAACATATATTAACTCGGAAAAACTAGCAGTTTCTCTATTTATCTGAATATAACATTCTAAAGACAAAACTAGACTCTAAAAACAAAACTAAGTGGTGGATAGAGGCATAGTGGTAGTTTGTCCAACTCTCAATATAAAGATTTCAAGTACAAATCCCCTTTTGACCAGATATTTTTTTCTAATTATATTACATGGCCGATGGCCGACTGCAAAGTAGCAATGATCCTCTTAGGTGGCTTAGGAGGTTAATAATATATCTTCCTCAAACACGACCTCGTTAGGTGAAGCCATAGATACCCAAAAAAAAAAACAAAACTTCTCAGAAGATTATTTTGTTACCATTGTATTGCAGGAAATAATAACACAGGCCAACAACTTAAAAATTTTTACGATAATCTTAACAAAGTACTGCATAATTTGGTGTCCTGGTTACGAAAAAAATATGTTTCACCCACCAGTTTCTATCATTTTTTCACAAAATAAAGTTTATGTACCAAAATGTATAAGAAACATATTTAACTACTTAAATATTTTGAATTTGGCATCATTATTGAAATGTAATGGGGTCGACAATGAAATAAAATATTCTATGGTTAAATTGATGGATGTAACCGTTACTATGTGGTAGGAAATCATAATGAAGAAAAGAGATATGAAACTTTCTTTGTTTTTTACCACTTTTATTTGTAGCTAACGTTACTGCAGTTTCGTCCTATCCGGACATTTTCAAACTTATACATATGAAAATATCCCTATTGACTTGACAAAGCTACTGTGCTAGCGAAACATGTGATATATTTTTAAAATAAAATTTGTGGAGATCAAATCGTGAGGTGTAGTTTTTGAAAACTTGAAAGGTGTGTTATTGAATAACGGAAATACTTTTGCATCAGCCCCTGTGGCATATTTGATACATATGAAGGAAACTTACGAAAACCTTAATATCATTTTAGAAAAAATCAACTATACAGCTCATGATCGGATGCTGCGTAGGGATTTGAATGTTGTCTCCATACTCCTTGGTCAACGAAAGGGATTCAAAAAGTGTCCATGTTTTATATGTGAATGGAACAACAGAGCAAGGGATCAACATTGGTCTCAAAAACAATGGCCCTTAAGGAAAACTTTGAGACCTGACATAAAAAACATTTTACACAAAACTTTAGTTGACCCCAAGTAGATTCTTCTGCCTACACTTCACATAAAGTTGGGTTTATTCAAACAATTTGTTAAAGCTTTGCCTGAAGATGGTGATTGTTTGAAATATTTGTGTGAAATTTCTTCATTTATCAGAAGCTAAATACCCATTTATCAGAAGCTAAATAAAAAGAAGGAATTCTCGTTGGGCCTGGCATCCGTAAATTGATCTTCGATTCAAACTTCGAAGCAACACTGAATGAGAAGAAATATAAGGCTTGGATATCATTTGAAGAAGTTGTGATTTAAGTTTTTGGGTAAAGCCAAACACCCCAACTCTAAACTCATCGTAGCTAACATGATAAACAAGTTTAAAACTCTTGGTTGCCTGATGAGTCTTAAAGTCCACTTCTTACACAATCGTCTTGACTTTTTTCCTTAAAACTTAGGTGATGTGAGTGAAGAGCAAAGGGATTGGTTTCATCAGGACATAAAAGAGATGGAGAAACAATACTAGGGACAATGGAATATCAAAATGATGGGTGGTTACTGTTGGTCACTTCACAGAGAACATCAAAATGCAATTCATAGGAGAAAAAGCTATACAAGAAATTTTACGGAGAAAAGGGAAAGGAAATATAAAAAAATATTATAATTTAAGCATTTTATATTATAATATGAGTAATTAAATATGATTGTAAGTGAAAATATAGCCAATATAAAAAAAACTATGATTTTCTGAATCTGTTTATATCAGAGTTTTCCCTATTTTTTTAAAGTAATAAATCAATATCATATTGTGAAAGAATGGTGGGTGATAAAAATAAACTGTTATGAAATATGGTTTCACCATACAAAAATGCAAAAGATTTAGATGAATTTGTTCAAAAAGTTTGCACAAACATTTTTTTTGTTGACCTGTGTAATCAACAATAATGTTAATAGGGTAATAAAACTAAGAAATTGATTCAAGATTGATATAAGTGGTATTTTATTAAAACTTCAACTTAGGCATTATAGATTATGAACTTGAGAAACCTGAGGAATAAAAAAACAAAATTGTATGTATTAATTGTTTGAGATGTGTCAATAAGCTGTTCAGTGAATTACTGAAGTAGTCAACATTTGGTCCGTTTTCCTACTTAGACACCTTCCTAATAATTAAACTGAAATCCACAGTTGATGGACAAAATTAAAGGAATTGATATAACTTTTCAACTAAGTAACAAAGCAATTTCAAACTGAGAAATGTATTAAATAAATGATCAAGCAAAATTATTATGTTCCGAGTATATATTACTAAATTATCTTGTGTGTTCAGAATTCAAAATTTTTCCTATAGTCAGTAAAATTCATGTACAAATCTTAGCAATGTTCAATTTAGGCTAAAGATAATTAATTTCACCAAACAAGTTATCACTCTATATATATTAAAAGTACCCACTGAAAGTTTGAAAAACACTCATGACATTCTAGGCTACTACCAATCTAAAATACAACAACTGTTTGATTTCATTTAAAATAAATTCTACTAGCTAGTGATGTACATTTTATATGTTCTCGGGAATCATTACCTATACACCACTGCTTTCAAATTAAGCAGGAAACTAAAACATATTCATCTAACAATGGTTCAACTTAGGGACCTCTTGGTCACGATGGTCTTAAAGTCAAGAATAGCTAACCAGTCAATAGGAAATACCCACTACAAATTTTAGAGAACTAAATAGAACACCCAAAACATCAAAATCATTGTCGAGGTCTGACAGGCAAATTTTTGAAAAAAACATGCTTTTCACCATGAAATTTTAGATTATCACTTTTTCAACACTGCACATATTTAAGAACATTTGAGCATTTCAGTATTGCAACTACTAACCGCATAATCTTGAGTTTCCTGCTCTTTGGCAGTCAATCTGCGAATGAGAACCTTTTCCCGCTGTTGTGAATCTATCAGCTGTGCTTTAACCCTTTCATTGGCCTGTCGCAGGTCGGCGAGTTCCCCTGCAATGAGCACACGTTAACTACCGACCACTTTTCACCGCTTAGCACCTTACACTGCACTGCACCATCATGATACAGCCCGCTAATAACTATCAAACCCCCCAAGACACTAGTACGATTAATAACTGAACTATGTACCTTCTTGTTGAATTGTTTTTCGCTCCAAAAGGGTAACGAAAGAATCCTGTTGTCTCCAGCGGTTCTGCCACTCTAGCGAGGTCAAACCTCCCATCTCCTGGTCGGTAATTGATACTCTGCAAGGCGCCTTGTCCCATTCTGCAGGGCTACTGGGTTGTTGAACGTCACCTGACTCCGACATCCTGAAAGTCGTCACCGTCACAAAAGACACCGTATAATAAAATATTTTGGATTTCCATAATAAAAGGCCGCCATGTTATTGAACCAAGCGAAGCCGTGGATTTTATTTTCATTTGTCTTACTTACTTGTCGGGAGTTTTCTCAAATTTGATGCTATATAACTACTTTAATTGTCCTGAAAATATATTGGAAACATCTGAAATTCAATAATAGCACCATTTGAAGTATTTAATTCACTTCTAACAACTCGAAAACACTTCGGACACTAAAAACTAAACGCCATTTTAAATTATCTCGGAAATGTTGACAGAAGAAAAGACAGAGGACAGAACACAACCACCACCTACTAATATTTTGTGTGTTCTGCATTATCCATGGTTCTATGACAAATGAAGCATTGAACTTGATTGGAGAAATATGGCTCAATGCGCCTCAATAGAAGCAAAAGCCATTATCATAGAGAGAGAGAGAATGGAGAAATCCTCACTGACGAACAAATATAAAGCTACCCTCCCTAATTCATGCTTTCAGCTTTCCCCCCATGTCCCCCGTTAACGGATGAATAACTTTCTCATCCATCCCACCCCAGCCAGGTAGGGGTATCCCGTGAAGGGCGGCACTGATGTCTAAGGACTTCATGCCGTCATCAATCAGTCATGAACCCATTGGCCCTTCTCGAGACCAACAATCAGTCAAAAGGGTAGGGGAGCTGGACTCCAAACCTGAAGGAATTGAAGATGACAATCTGCATGCTTTCAGCTTTGTACTTTGGATATAGGATATACGCAAAGGCAATGTGGAAATAGTTTACATCGTTACAATGCATTTTACAATTTTGCGAATATTTTTTCTCAGTAATTACTAGTATATTCTCAGTGAATTTGGCAGCGGTGAGATTTCATTTTGCCACCTTTGCTACTGTGGATGAAGATTTATTACTTTTGTTTCGTTGATTTAATTTCATCACTTTGTATTTTCTTCTTCTCTTTTTTTATAGTCTTTAGCAGTTGATTATCAAATAATTAACTTATAACTCGAGCAGTTGCCAGTCATTAAGAAAATCGTTTTATATAGAATATTGGAGCTATATAATGACATTATAACTTCAGCGAGTATTTGGACTAGCAATACATCTGAGGAGCATCCACGCAAACGTAAACAAATCCATTTTCACCACAAAATGAAATAAATATTGCATCATGTAGACCACGATCATCCCTATGAAATCCCATGCCCAAATTCAACCAAAAGTACAAAAATCCTTGTATAATGGTGAGGTGAAATCTGGAATGTCAACCAAAGAGTAACAAATCCGTAAACCTTCGATTTACGTCAATTTCAGCAGAATTTCTCTCAAAAAGCAACAAATCCTTACAGAAAATACGAAGGTGCTGTTAGGAACCCTGCAAAAGTGAACAAATCCAAAAGTATTTCAGAACTGCCTAATAATTTACAGTGTGCCATCATGTGTTAAGTGTAAATAGCGGTTAACGCAGACTATCTGAAGATATTTTTGTCGTGCAAACTGTTTCTCTGCCAAAAAGTGCATTCTATTTGAGACACATTGGATACTTCACATTCTGTATTGTCGAAAATAATGGGAGGAATCCCGTTTTCTATACTTGGACAGAGGACCAGGCCGGCAGGGGCTGCACAGAAGTTGGCTCAGCACTACTTCATTTTTTAGAAAACATTGAAATTGAGGAAGACATAGTAGAGTTGCGTTTATTTTGTGACGGCTGCGGCAGTCAAAATAAAAATGCCCATATAATTCATACATTATTATTTTGGCTACAACAAAATACAAAAAATATAAAATCCATTACTCTCATATTTCCTGTCAT
>WOGO01003337.1:0-14483 GCA_015342085.1 Leptinotarsa defecta | reverse complement strand
CGTGTTTTTGACAATTCCGCTGATGAAGCTGCTGCACCGCTGGATACAGAAGTCGAAGAAACGTGACAAGGAGCCAAAGTATCGACGCAGGTGAAATTCGAATGAGATATCATTTGGAATCTAGCCAAAAATTTGAAATATTGGAAAACATGTGCTGAACGACTAGAACTTCCATAAAGTAATAGAAAGGAATTTGAAATTATTGAGAACATAGAATGAGTAAAATCCAATAAAATACAAAAACTAGGTATATGATAAGTTGTGAAGGATCAATGAATATATCAGATATTTGCAATGTTGTTGCCGAAGATGTCTCTCATCAGTATGAACAGAAATATGTTGAAAGACTCCAGATTCGGAAATATCATGGAAGGTCTCAGAACAAACAGTGGATGCATGTTTTTGTGACAATGTGAATAGAAGATCTATTGAAATAGTATTTTGTGTTATGTTATAAGTCCAGTTTATATTTCGGACTCGGCTCCTTCGTCTCCTCGTTTGTGAAACAACTCGTACTGTAATAACATGATCGTATGATATTTCACTCCATACTGTCGTCATAACGTTTTATGAATTAATCAAATCACTTTCGGTATTTTGAAGTAATAGTATCAATTTCAGTTGAGCACAATATATACAAAATCATAATTACGAGTATATTTCGAAGTTTCTGATATGTTTCATTCACTGATGTCGGTGGTAACATATATTTCCCGAATTGAAAGAACTGAAGGTCTAATATAAGGACATGAGAAGTTTACCAATTCTACTTGGTGGAATATTTGAAAAATTATAATTAGGAGTATATTTCATAGTTTAGAAAAAACTTTCATTCACTAAAGTTAGTAGGAAAATGTATTTCACATGAAAAAGTTCCTGGACTCTGATAGATATAGGTGCAGATGGCCTGAATATAAATAAACATATTTTAAAATCTGTAGTTGAGTATATGCAGCTCCGGATCTTCATCTTCAATTTTTTCTATGCGGGGCAGAAACTGAAAAATGCCCTCCTCCTACTTATAATTATTTTTACCTTCATTATCTTTATTATTTCAGCTATGAGGTGTCCACTAATTTGGACATAGGCCTTCCGGAAGTGATGCATCCATCGCTGTTCTTCCTGTGTTAGGCCTATTCATTCACAGATATATAGATATGAACATGTAGGATATATATTTTATACATATCACAGGATATAATGCAAAATAAACATATGCATATTGAAAATAAAAATCAAAAACAGTATTGTGAATTGAAATTACCATTGTACTCTTCGAGCTTCTTGTTCAGCAAATAAATCTATGACATTATCATAATTGAACTCGCGCGCAATTCGATTTTCTATTGCTAAGGCCCAATTCACACGGAACGAACGTCTGGCAGAGACATCAGGGCACGGACGTGTCGGAAGCGTGGCGTATTTAATGCACACAGAGGGGCGTGTACTCCTTGTGTACTCCTATTACAAAGAGCACGACTTAAATCAAATAAAGAAGGATACTTGCCAACTTATTCCCAAAATTGTATGTTGGAGTCAACATCATCCCGTATTTTTGAGGATGAACACGAAGAAATGCGCGTCGAGGAACTGGCGTGCCCCTTCTTGTGCGTCACGAGAGACTGCAAATAGACGGGGCGAGGGCAGGAGGGCAACCGCTCGCGCCACGTCACTTCTGTGAACATTGGACCATTTGTTTACTTAGGAGAGACGCGGAAGGGACAAAGGTCCGCGCCTCGTCTCTGTCAGACGTCCGTTCTGTGTGAATTGGGCCTAAGACTGCAAGACTCGATAAACGTTTTTGTTTCATAAAAAATCGCAAATAATTTTTAATTAGTTTATATATATATATATATATATATATATATATATATATATAACAGTGAATGTTTTTCCATGAGAGATATTACAAATATTAGAGACGAAGGCTTACGTCAGTACGTATTAGTTTAGTTGTCTACGAATTCATCATGCCAGTTACTCTGATAATAATTGTGAATGATATTTATTATTATCTGAGTTTTCGAAAATATAGCAAAAATAGTGTACACAGCTTGATTTTAGTCACATTTCTGATCATCTTCTCTGAATAAGAACTGATCAAAAGTCGAAATTAAAACGTTTCTGAAAACAAAATGTATTGCTACTCAACACATTACGGTATCAGGTACCGTAATGTTCGATTTTCCGACCACAAATGAGTAAAGGGTAAATTGATTACTAGAAAGAATTAACTGAACACTTTCACTTTTTCCACTCTCCTCCCATTTACCAAATCAGCATCATCAAAAGAGTCATTCAGTTAGCATCATCATAGATTCCTTTCACACCAGAGGGTCCAATAACAGAGACATAAAAATTGATTGTTCGGTTTACAGCTTTGAGAAAAATTCAATTTTTGAATTAGATAACTTTGAGGAAATCTATTCAGATTCAAAATAACATATTCATCCTACAATCGTTCACTGAATATATTGAATTTGCACGTTCATCTATAAACTCATTAAGTACAACTGCTCATTTAACTGAAATTGAAAAGACAATAGATCGAAAGTAACTTATTAGAAAGTTAGTCACATGTTTATTTTCGTAAAGATATCAGTTTTTTGACGACAAGGACATGAAATACTTAGGTTTGAGATATGATACATTCTAGAAATGTATTGCAGTAAACAAATTTGTGACGGGAGATCCGATAGACAAAAATATAATACCTAATATAATCATTCCAAACGCTAATGTATTTCTTTGGAAATTTTTCAATAGCTGATATTTCGAAAACTAATTTTCACAACAAAATTCAGTTTGAATTGAAAGGGTTATATATTCAGGAGTGTATCAAGATGGAGTGGTAGAAATCAAAAAACTTCCTTTTCCAAAAATTAATCACTCCTAAAATTAAAACCCTTTCAATATAAACAAGATTCCTTTGGCTGGTATTTAATCAAATAAGCGAATGAAAGACATAACGTTGTCATAGATTACGTGAATAGACAAATTCATTCTGTGACATAAAGTCGTAATTTATGAATGCATTGTGTGTTTTTTTTTATAATCTTATCCAGATTTGTACTGAAGAGCCCTAAAGCAAGTGTATTACGGGAAAACATCCATGACTACCAGTGGGGATTATGGTGTTCTATGTAAGTGAAATTTTTACCTTTCATTCAGTAAATTTTGTAGGAATCCTGTGAATGATATCTGATTCAATTCCATAACGAATGTGTGGAATAAAAACTGGGCGGAAAAAATGTTTTTTTGTATAATTCAGTGTTCATATAAACGTATTCGTTTCAAAAGAATTTTGCTTTCGTGTAATTAAATACGTATATAAAAATAGCTGTTTCAGAAGGGCTTTTTCTTTCAGTTTGTGTCTGAAAGTTACTTCTTTGCATGATCTACACATTTATTTATTGAGTTATTTTATTTAAATGGATTGCTTTCTTTCTTTCTTTGGAAAGTCAAAAAGTTTCTTTCCCAAAAAATTTAGTTATTGAAACAAACCCGAAAATGCGCTTCCAAATACTTCATATTATTGAAAAAAATAACTTTTTGACTCCGTACATTGTTCGAATAATTTATTCAACGACTTTGTCACTCGGTATTTTCTGCTAATGAACCAACAGTTTCCAATCTGACAAGAAAATAATATTATGCACTGCGAAGTTCCGTTTGACCATCGTAAATAAGTTTCAGCAAAGAAGCATATAGAAAGTTTGTAGAAAGATTCATCTATAGAATGGAAAGTTTTGAATAGGGTTGTTTGACGACATTTCGAAGCAGAAATCATATTTGAAAAAAATTCCGAAAATATAGTATAAAATGAAGGCAACCTTCATAACATCCTTTTTTTAAAAAAAATATCATAAGAGTTTGAAACATAAGAATCATGATACTAAGTTAGCAAAACGCGTACTGAGAGCCAGCATTTCAGTTCTGGCGACGAAAAATATTATTCTGTGAAGAATTTTCCTGAAATCGAATAATAGTAATCAACTTAATTTTCTACAAGAGATACAGGATATCTTATTTGTTTTTATGTTCATTTTGAACCTTATGACGAGGAGGTAAAATGACACCCGATTTTTTTTCAACTCAACCCTAAAAATGAATAGATATTAGGAAAAATTAATCTATGCGAATAATATCGTCGACGGCATGTTTCCTGAAATCATGATTATGATGGAATTCTAAGGAATGAATGATATCATTACATGAGAATGTTATCTCACTCAGTAAAACATGGCCAGATGCTATATTTTTCATTGCACAAGGTCATTTGCAAAAATATAACAATACTGACTATCGTATATTGGTTGAATAAATTGAACGTAAATAGATAGGTATTCATATATCCATCTGAAACTAACAATTTCTTAATCTCGGACTCACTGAGTTATATGCAAGGTCATCAACAGGTATTCTCTAGAAATAACCTTCTTCTCTGTATTAAATCATGATTGGGAAAACTAACTGAAATGAAAAAACGTGTCAAAATCGTGTTGGTTCCTTTACATGTAGGAATACTTGGTAACGAAACTGCTGATACACTAGGTAGAGGGATTAACTCAAACCTTCCCAGTCTACTGATTTGCTGTATTCCACATGAAGATTTTATCCATGAAATACGACAACTAGCAATAAATACATGGAGGGGAAGGTGGCAAGCTCAGGAGAATAACAACTGAAAACAATCCATCCTAGTTCAAAGTTTCAAAATTACCTATTACTCTATTGTAAACATCAGATTGGCTACAGAAACAACTGGAGAAGAAAAACCTGGAAGATGTATCTTCTGCGATGAAGAACTAATTGTGAAATATATTATCATAGTGTGTCCTGACTTAGATAGGAAAGGATGTTAACAGGACTACCAGAAGAACTCAGTGATGCTCTGAATCCGGATATCTCCCAATTTTTTTCAGAAGTTTCCAATATTTATAAATATTGTACATTTAATGTGATTACAATATGATTCATATTGTACCACACCGCTGATAATCTTCGTAGTTGATGCATATTAAAAAAAGACCTGAAACATTCATATATTTGTGGTAGAGATATACTTATAAATGCAAATATGAGTTAAAGTCTGTTGAAGCGGAAATTGGATACAAATAAGAATATTCAAAAAATAATCGTTGATTGGCATATAATCTAAAACAGTAGTTGATGAATTCATTCATGAATATTATGGTTTCAAATTCATCAATATTTTCAGATAACACCAGTCAGAATATTCATCAAGGAAACCACATTCTCACAAATCATTCACTTACCTTAGATAGAGATGGCTAGGTCAGTATGGATCCCATTCCAAAACTCATGCCAGCCGTATTTTTGAACAGCAAAATATGGAAAGGGGCAAAATTTGCACATATCACTCAATGTCAAAAGGTATTGTACTTTAAAACTCAAAATATCACTGTTTTTTGTGTGTTGGTTTGGGTTTTGACGTTGTTTAGTTTCAAAGCACGTAGTTTGCCATCAAAGAATCACTAAAATTTTCACTCAATATTATTACCTACTCTCTTTGGTCTTTCTACCATTTTCAAGCATTCAAAGTGCACACTCCCATCAGATTTTTGCTAAAACTTGTTGAATAGTTGTTTGAAATCCTTCAATAAAGAAATTGACTTATTTTTTTCACATGATATTGCTTGCTCCAATGTTTTTTTAATGTAGGCGGCAAATGAAAATCAAAGAATTTTTTAAATCTATCTCTCTTCGAATGGTCCAACTTTGTCGTTAACCCTTATTGGTATTTCCTGTTCAAATCCCAATAATAGACTTTTTCGTACTAGACAGTTATGATGATATGAGTATGACAATATCTAGTTCTTTATTATCGGTATGAATAATAAAATTTGTTTTTCTCAATAAAGAATCAGCATCTTGTTTTCCCTCAAAAGTTTAGCAGAAGTATCGATATTTTTTGAGCAATCAATTTATGATGCTTCCAAGAGATTTTTCACTACAGTTTTTTCTACAGAATCATTGATCTATCCTACGAGTAATATACACTTGTTACATACCTTTTTTCACCTACATCTATCAGTTGAAAAAATATTGTATTATTTATTCATTATTTGTATAATTTGTCAGACATATTTGTTTCTTGGTTAATGCATTAGGTCAGGAATATGTCAGAAATATACAACTACATTGAATAATTCGAAAAAACATTTTTTGACCCAAATAATCCAATTCAAACATTCGCAAATTCTTATATGCAGTGTGATGAAACTCAAGTTGGCACTATTGTCAATTTATTCCTCATTGAAGATACGAGTTCGGTTGAAATGGTACTAATAGGTGCTTAAAAAAACAATTGAACATCGCGTTTTTTATTCATTTCAAAAATCTATTTTTCAATTAGACACACTGTATATTTCCACCTGAATCGGTTGCTCACTCTGCTCTGAACTTGAAACGTTATTATGAGTTTTATCCCAAAACAAAAAATGATGGAGTCAGGCGCCTTCACCACTTTTTGTCAACGTTGCCATGTAATTCAAAATTTCGGTTGGAATATTTATTGTTATATGTATTGTGAAAATTTGAATCGCACCGTTCGAATACATATCCTTCTTACTCAGTGCATCTTTAGACACACGGAAACACTGAAAAACGTTTCTTATAGCCTTTGAAACGGAACGACCATCGATGGTACTCGTTGGTATTCTTATGGTATTCGTTATCGCTATTTAGAGATTATCCATACTATCGTAGCGATTTTCATACACCCCGTTTTCCAAAACTTGACAAAAATAAAGATTCAGATATTTCCAGACATAAAAATCTAATTATAACAGTTATGATGATTTGTCAGTTATATATGCCCCGATTGCTGAATTGAGATTTGGCGCACAAGAGAATGAGTTTTTATCATTTACAAATTATCGGCAAAATGTTATTCGCCTTTCTTGGTCACTAGGTAAAAAGCCAAGAGTGGGTCTGTATTTACGCGACAGAAACTTATGTTTTTTTTCAAAATAGAATAGTTTCGAAAAACAACCCATTGACTCCAACGAAATCTCAAATGAAATTATCACGATTTTCTTCAAAATAATGTAACACATTTAATTTCATGTCTTTGTCCACTACAAATGTCATCTTTGACCTACTCTAGTTCTAAAAACCTTTTCGTTTGACCCAATTTTTTCTGTGTTCTACCATAAGCATGATCGTTATTTTTTGACACACTATGTACGCTTCACATTTTTTGAATGATTGAAAACCAATTTCATTATTTATAATGAACTGACACGAAAATCAACGGCTTGAAAATATATTTCACAAACGTCAACGTGACAAGTTTCATTAAATTAATTGTTCAACATCACCTTCCAATATGAGTTACAAACAAAATAAGTTGAGAACGAATTTTTATAATGAGTTCAAAAGCAAATTTCGCAACCAAAAGGTATCAATTTGTTTCAATTTCAAATATCATGACAAACTTCAAGAAAAGTGAAAAAGGCGAATTCATAACTTTTTCAATCCAAGCGACAGATGGTAAATGATCAAGGTAGAAATATACAGAGTGTCTCATTGGAAAAATAAATTTGTTGAAACGAAATGATAACGCGATGTTCCATCGTTTTTCTGTAAGCACCACTTACTGCTAACTTGATATAAACACAGCACCTGTAGTGAATTTTTAAATAAACTGAATTATTGAAACTTTCATTACTATTATTTGTCGAATAATTGTCGTAACCCAATCCATATCAAGAAATTTCCTGAAGCGTATATTTTTGGAAAATATTGCGTTTTACGTGTCATAACTTGTACTTGTACCATGGATATTTTGAACCATATGGCAACACCGCAACAGGCGTATTTGATTTCTTCATATATTTTTTGAAAGGATCAACAGTAAAAAGTGCTAAAATAAATTTGTAATGTATCTACGTGAAAATTATCGATACATTTTTTGTTTCATCAATTAATCAATTAGCAACCTATTGACCAATTGTATCTCTTTTGACAATCGTTTGTAGATAATTAATTATTTTTTCTACAAAAGACAACTTATTGATCAATTGTGGAAAAACAATTGTCGCACTTCAACTTTTTTTTAAATAGGTGGCTCTGCTAACTTGATATGTAGTTACGACACCCTCCCCAGTAAAAATCCCTAAAAGTCTAATCTATAGTGCGTTACGACAATTACTCGACGAATATTGATAGCAAAAGTTCCGATATTTGAGTATTATTGAGACCTGTTCAGGGGCATCTCTGCTAACTCTGTGTCAAGTTATCAGAGCCACCTATTAAAAAAAATGTTGAAGAGCGACAATATTTTTTCTCCATAAACAATTGTCGAAAGAAATACAATTACTCGACAAATATTAATAACAAAAATTTCGACATTTGAGAATTATTCAGATCTGTACTGGGATGATCATGCTAACTTCATATCAAGTTAGCAGAGCCACCTATTCAAAAAAATGTTGAAAAGCGACAATTGTTTTCCATTTATAAACAATTGTCGAAAGAGATACGACAATTGATCAATAAGTTGTCTTTTGTAATAAAATATTTACAAGAAAAACAGATTACTTTGCCTGCTGGGAGAAATTCATAATTCTTCTTTAATATACCTACATACGATATATCAATTCTGCTGTTTCGATAATTGAACAATACTTTTGTTTTTGATTGATCTTTATTTATAAACGATTGAATATTACTGAGTTTTTTTCCAACACCAAATCGTTATTTTCACACCTCGGCACGTGTTTCGATCACCAAGTGATCATCTTCAAGAGGAATCTTCCTCTTGAAGATGATTCGATGTTTCGATCACTTGGTGATCGAAACACGTGTCGAGGTATAAAAATAACGATTTGATGTTGGGAAAAAACTCCAGTAATATTCATTACTACACCAAAGGTTCCAAACAGTATATCACAAGTTATAAACGATTGTCGAAAGAGATACAATTGGTCAACAAGTTGCTGATTGCAAAAAATATTCGACATGATTATAGGATTACAAAAATTGATGAAACAAAAAAATGTATCGATGATTTCCACATAGATCCATTTCAAATTTATTTTACCACTTGTCACTGACGATCCTTTTAAAAAATATATGAAGAAATCAAATACGACTGTTGCGGTGTTGCCATATGGTTCAAAATATCCATAAAGTAGAAGGTATGACACGAAAAACGCAACATTTTCCAAAAAAAAATACGTTTCAGGAAATTTTTTGATATGGACTGGGTAACAACAATCATTCGACGAATACAAGTAATGAAAGTTTTGATAATTCAGTTATATTAGAAATTTCACTACATGTGCTGTGCTAACTTTATATCAAGTTAGCAGCGATACCCCTTATTTTCCTTTCACGACAAATTCTCTACAATTATTCGACAACTATAAAAGTGTATTTCAATAATTTTACGGCAAGTTACCTTGCTAACTTTATGGAGGTACAAAAATTTGAGTTTTACTTCGGAAAAATTTAACACGGTTCAGTGCACTCTAGTTGACAAAAACAAAGTAAGTATAGAAAATAAAATCCATAACTAAGTCGACAAAGACCCAACGTTTCTCCCAAAAAATACCTCAAAAATTCATGTAACTCCCGTACTAAAACTACCGGGTCGAAAATGACACGTGCGGAGCGCGCCGCAAAACAAAAAATCCTCGCTTCAAAATCAAACTCTCCCGATCGCGGCGAGCTTTGACGACGACATCAGCGTTGGAACTGGCGCTCCGTTGTCGTCCACAGCATCCTACGATTGAAGCGCCGGCCCGCGAAGATGAGCTGCTGGCGAGCTGCAAGCGGAAGAGAGTCCGTAGATGGCGTACCCCCACCACCGCTGCAACAGTTCATTCATGATTAGCGCAGGAATAGGAGCGGGAAGTGCTCGGGTGAAAGTTGTGGGGAGTGCAGGATTGACGAGGATGATTCAAAATCAATCGGCGATGTTATGCAGTCATTCTCGCTTTGAAAAATGTCATTGAGACCGTAATTGATTGATGGATTCTCAAATCAGTACAAAGCAGATATCGGGATATTGTAACACGTACTTCTGAAAATTACTGTAAAGCAAAGAGTTTAAGACAGCTACTTACGACTACTACTATTTCCTAATTTCCCAATTCATTTCTGATTGAGTTAGCTACTTGTATTAAGGGTAAATAAAAATGAAGTCCGAGCCAAAACTTCACCCATTCTCAATGAATTAGAGAAATGAAGAAAAATAACAAAAATCAATTCAAACGCGTTGAAAATTTTTGCATTCTATGATGAGCAAACATTTATATGTGTTTCTTCAAATAAGTAATTTTTGTATGAAACCCAAGCCAAAAAACAAAACATTCATGATCCACCTCCAGATAGTCAAATTTTGCAACGAACCACCTTGAGACCCTTATTTATATTCAATAATTTCAGTTTTCTATTAACTTTCATAGGAGTTGTCTTCTTGAGGAATCAAATCTATGCTGCTGACTTCTAGTCTAGGTTTCTTCTTTGAAATTAGGCGAGAACAACAATGTTTGTATTCGAAAACGCCACCAAACGCGGACTGCGAGCCCCACAATTCCATTTATCGGATACCCTGCGGTTGCGGGGAATCCTACGTCGGTGAAACTAAGAGGCCATTGAAAGTTCGCATTGCCGAGCATAAGAAACACACACAGCCATGAGAAACCAGCAAATCAGCAATAGCAGAGCACGTTTGGACTCATCAACATAACATCAAGGAAGAACACTGGTTCAGGAGAAAATTCGAAGAAGCCGCATATATGTTGCCCAACAACGCATTCAGCCAAGCTAGCGTAGAAATACGCAACATATGGAAACCTATAATCAAGCGGAAAACGGCCAACTTCACCCAAACGGTCAGCTCCCGCTAAAACCGATGAAGCGGAAAGAGGGAAGAGGGGATAGGTACAAGCACTAGAATGAACTATAAATAGTCAGCTCTCGGAGGAATAAGTCCAGTCATCACCCGAAGACAATTGTGGATACTAACAATTGAAACGTAGTGAAGTAACTGGACTTGAAAATGTTTCAATTTTCATTTTTTGTTAATTGTTCAATATCACACACATTATTAATCTTCGCATTCGGAACAGTATTTTTCCAGATTACTGAAAGTACGCTTTAGTCCAACCATTGTAAAAAAAAAATACGATCAGAGTTGAAAGATCTTCGTCCCGTAAGTTTCCTTCTAACAAAACTACTCACACTCTTTGTTTGGAGGTGATTGACAATATTTCATGATGAATTTCATTAGTTCGGACTTCCATTGTCTACTATATAAAATGATTTGAAATTCCTGAAACAACTAAAAAAGAAGAACTAAAAATGAATAGCTGAAAATAACAACTGTATTAGGCAAAATAAACCTGAAATGAAATAAAGGTGACTGGCCATCACTCAAAGACGATTGTAGATACTAACAATCGAAACGTTGTGAACTAACGTGACTTGGAATCTCTCAACTTTTAATTTTTATTTTTTTTTTCATTTCTTCATCTTTATTTATTTTTGTTCAATTATTCTATTTTACTTGTATTTTATTTCACTATTATTTCATTTCAGGTTTATTTTGCTTAATATAATTGTTATTTTCAGCTAGTCATTTTTAATTCTTCTTTTTTAGTTGTTTCAGGGATTTCAAATCATTTTATACAGTAGGCAATGGAAGTCCGAACTGGTGAAATTCAAAATACTCACACTCTTTCCCATCCAATATTCTACCAATGATATATTTCACTTCAAAATCTCAAGCTATTCAAATATATCTACCCTGTTATGAGAAATGAGGTGGTTGTGCCAGAAACACTAAATCAACTACATCAATAAACTCTCAGTTTCCTAGATTATGTGAAAATACAAAGTAAAATTGACTACTCCCTGAAGTAATAAATAAAGAAACTTCCATATCTTTAGAGATTCACTGCTGTATGAAGTTCTATCTCGTTTTATTCTTGGTATTAAGTTAACGGAGCAACTAAATTATTACTGAGGTTTCAGCAGAAAAACAGAGTTTCCCTTTTGTTTTATGTCGATGATAAAATTGATATCGAAAGTAATGTGAATATCAAAATGTTTTGAATAGCAAATCTGCCAAAATAAAAGGTTCAGCAATATGTATCTCTCAGTGTTCTGGATAGTAATGATCTTCCGGACGGCAAAATCTACAGAATCAAGTTTTTACTACTCGTATGGTCAATATGATGTACTGATGTACTGATATGACGTGCTGAATTATAACGAATAACTTGTCGGTTGAATTTGGATAATCAATTAAAAAAATGTTACAACGCATATTCTACTGAAATGTTTTTACTAGCTTCCAGAGCTGCCAGAAAAAAAAATAAATAGCTTAAGTGATTTCAATCCATCAGTTTCATATGAAACTAGTTCCAAATGAGTCAGCACCATAACAAATTTTGAGTAAGGCAAAGAAAGGAAAGAAATATTCAATTTGTAAATCTCTTCAATAGATTGGTATGGGTTTCATGGATATCATTTACATACTGGTAGTTTGAACCATAATACATTTTTGAGTCGGATTTTCCGAAACAAAACCAATCAATATCAGAACTTAAATTTCAGCGAATGGTGAAAGAAAAAGACAATTAATTGGCATCTTCCAAAGCATAGTCTTACGTAGTTTTTCAAGAAAACAATTTGCTGAGCGGCCATTTATTATGTCTGAAGAAACTTTTTGACTCAGTTGAACCTTTTAATATGTCGACTGCATTCCATTTTCAAAAATCGTGCAGTGGAAAATGATCTACGAATCGAAACGAATGATTTCAATAATTTCACTGGCATGCAAATTTGTGAGAGAGAAATAATAATTGTTGTCCAATTCCTTCAGAATGGTTGTTATTTTGAGTAATTATAATTATTTTCTTGACAACCCTACATATATAACATTAGGTGTAAATGTAAACGCAATAATCTGAAAGGGGCCGATATACTGCGTATACTGAGGCTCCAGATCGACCAACATTAGACATTACGAGAATCTGCAGCGGAAAATACCGCGCAAAGTACATGTTTTTTTTTTCAATAGGGAAAAATCAAAACTGTCGATGATAGATTGTTCCAGACTATTCCAAAATAAAACAAGATTTCAAACAGAGTTGCTTGAAGAAGAAGATATTCACGAAGTAACTGTGAAACCAGGAAATGAAACGTTAGCTGAATGAAATTTATTGGACTCCAGAACCCAAACACAGCGCATTTATGCGAACCAGACAGTGCTGGTTCGACCCACCATAGGTCTTATCAATGGTGAAAGTGTATCTTTTATGGTCGAGAAGGATTGAGGGAAATTGTCGTCGACCCTACTTACTCAGTCTTATGCTTTAAGGACAGTGAGTCCAGCACCGCATTTGTATTTCGACCCAGCAGCACTGATGAGACATATGGCGGGTCAAAACAGTGCGTTGTGTTTGGGCTCAGTTGCCTTGCAGTTGTTGCAGTTGCTGTATTGGAAGACAAAACGAATCTCATAGGCAGTCGATGTCGAAGCTTGGTTTTGCAACTGATCGCTATGGGGAGCCTTGTTTATCATTGACATTCAAGAATTGAGTTCTCTGTCGATCTCATAGATGACATCTTCGTAAGGAGGTATATCGTTAACTCGACTTGGCTTGTTCTTCATGGGCAGTTGAGTCCAGTTGTTAGTTAGGGAAGCTCACGCAACAGAGTAAGGTCCCCTCGTCCTCCGTTAACGCGTGAATAGTTTTTTACCAAACACTGTGATTAGCCAAAAGAGTAGAGGAGCTAGGCTCTATCCTTAGCGAACTTAAGATAAGCGTAGTTGCCGTGTTGGTGGGTGGTTCAAGCTCCAGGCTGAACGTCCAACCCGTGTTAGGAATCACACATTGAAAGGTAAGAACTTGTTAAGCCTTAGCTCGCACAAGTTTCGACTTCTCAGGGTTGTCGCTCGTAGGGGTGCGACAGCTGGTTAACGTAATAATAGATTTTTGAACAAACAGAATTCGTTCAGGCCAGTGTCATCTCCCTATACTGTAGGTATAGACTGACACCTATCAGAAAACAACGACTTCCCTGGCTAATACCACGAAGGGCGTTGGATTACATTCGACAGGTATCAGTGCAGGATTCCTCACTGAAGTTATTCCTGCATATGCTGTTGGCGATACAACTGTCGCAATAGATTTTCAATTATTGGAACACACTTGCACACCGATTTGCGGCTGTTTGGCTACTCGTCAGTGCAAGATACTGTCTATCATCAACATAAAGTCGATGGTTTCCGATAATTGAAAATCGAATTCCTTCAGAGTAGCATTTTTCGAACTTGGATGAAACGGACAACAAACAGCAAGTTTGTCGTCGCCCCATCTGCCTGTGAACGAAGTAACCAACCACATATTCGAAATTTTCACAATTCCTCGTTTAAGGAAAGAAAACTTTTCGCATACAGTCATAAAGAAATTGGGCAAATTTCAGACATATGGTTGGTT